>JAGDQP010000056.1:13197-39793 GCA_022664845.1 Lepisma saccharinum
ATTTCTCCGGGTCAGGAAATTAAAGCACCAAATGTAGTAGCACCAGTATCAGAGCTATTTGCACAACTTCCTAGTTTAGTTGAGATTTCTCCGGGTCAAGAAATTAAAGCATCAAATCTAGTAGCACCAGCTGCAAATGTAATTGGACAACTTCCTAGCTTAGTTCATATTTCTCCGGGTCAAGAAATCAAAGCACCAGCTGGAGATGTAATTGAACAACTTCCTAGCTTGGTTGATATATCTTCCATTCCGGCTACGCCAAACGAGCTGGGCAAAGGAGTGATTCAGTTACCCAGTTTACAAAGTATACAATCAGTAACTATTCCTTCTCCACTAATTTCGATGGAAGAACTTTTACAACCAATGGACATTGGTTTAAGTCAAGGTTTCTCAGTGATGACTGGTCCTTCAAAACCATCAGTCCAACTAACACCAACCCAACAACCACCTGGTGTTACATCATCACAGCAACCAGGTTTTACAGCGGTCGAACAGCAGCAAGCAGTCGCACCATTACAACAAAGTGTATCTCTCCAGCCACTAGAAAAAACTTCACAGCCACAAATTACTCCAATTGGTCAGCAATCCCCTCAAACAGGTCAGGGTAGCCAGCCTATGCAACAAGTTCAAAATGGTATAGGTCAAGAGGTTACTACAGAACAAACGCAAGTTCAAAGTTCTCTGTCGTTGCAGAAACAAGAAATTATGTCGCCTCAACAACCACAAAGTATTACAGCCGATATGCAAACTCAAGGGGGCCCTCAACCTCAAATAGCAAAAGGTGTTATATTACCTACACAGGAAGAAGAAGAGACGAAGACACAACAACCTGAAGAAGTAAACCCACCTCTGCCATCAGAGGTTGTTGCGCCTGCCAGTCCAATCCTGCAACAAGCTCAAAGTATTGTATCTCCTGACCAAGCACACGCTGCTACACAGTCAGAAAGACCGCAAGAAGTCACTCATGAAAAGGAATCACCAAGTGTACTACCATCGCAGCTAGGACAACCACAAGCTACTGCACAATCTCAACTACAGCCACAAGAACCTTCTTCGTTGCAACAACAACCACAAGAAGCAAAACCACCTGAAACTCTAGTTGTTCCTGGTGAAATCACATCACAGCAGCAAGTCGGACTTACTACCGAAGTACCATCAATTACTTTAACACCAATAGGAACTTCAGCACCAGCCGACAGTTCTCCAGCTGTATCACAAGGAGTGTTACCAGAAAGTATTCAACCAGCTACGCCTATGCCTCCAACTGGATCTCCTGCTGTAACAGGTAACATATTTCAAAGTATTAACTTTTCTTTATTGTAATATTTAGTCAGTAAAATGCCTGGGTTCTACGAAAATATCGTCGAGAATATACGATGTTGTGCAGTGGTGTATCCTATTAAGTTTCAAAGTCCAAACATTTCCCCGTTTAGGCAATATTGCGATTTTTATAACCCTTTTAAAAAGCTAAGCAAGTATTTTGCTAATCAAGGAAACGTAATAAGTTATAATAATCTGATGTGTTTGATGCTTGCAAGTTTGGTTAAGAACTTTTGCAGAGGGTCATCGTACAGAAAAATATTGTTCCAGCTTCACTAATAGAAACTTTTTAATTTCACACGTAAAAGTTATTAGGTATTAAATAGTTTACTGGTACTAATATTTTGGAATTTAATGATCTGCCTATGCAAGTAACTCACCAACTCAGTGCAGGGTGTCCTAAAAAACTGCACTCACTCTTTGATAATAAATGCAGTGGTTACTAAGAAAGATATAAGTTAAATGGTGGTAAGTAAAGTATCATTCAATGGAGCACACTGGAACATTTTTGAATCAAAACTTAACCATACTCATGTTATTATTTAATGTTGTTTGGTTGCACCTGCAAAAGACAAACAAAACAAAGAGTGAGTACATTTTTGGGTCACTCTGTAGTATTAAACAGTTTAAGAGTACATTGTATGGATTTATTCCCAAAATTAATTTATACAAAATGTATTGCCAACTTCAGATAAAATAATGTTGTTGAACAAATTATATTATAGTAATTCCATTAAGAAATAATAGTAAGTTGTATTATTTTATAGGAACAGAAGAATTTGATTATGGAAGCTACGACACTGAATGGGATGTAGATAGTTCGGACAGAGGTGAATTTGTTTTTCATGTTTCATCTTTTTATCCATTTTTTCCTGCTGAATTCTTACTTTCAATTTGAATTAGATTGTAGTAACTGCATTAGGGATTGTAGTAATGGCATTAATAATTATAGTAATAACACTCTAGCTCAGGCTGTCTTACAGTTTAAAGTAATAATTATATTAATAATATTTCCTCACAATTATAGTTAAACTTGTGCTTATATAGAATTGAATATAATTGTTTTTATAATTTTTTATAATTGTTTTGATCCTTCATAAAATTCAGTCAATTATTAAATTATTAAAATAGCCTGTAATTTATTACCGTTGAATTGTTCAAATCATATTGTAATAAGTAATTTGGTTTGACCAGCGACAAGGTTTCTCATGTACGACTAAATGTTTAAGTAAAAGTTAGAAATTCAACTTTCATATATGTATTGAATCATTCATCTTGTTTTAGACTTATCTCTAAGAGTGAGATATATAGATATTATTTATTCGAGAAGTTGGTTCAATTGATTAGAGATACTTTATAGTTTGTTTTTGATTATAAATTTTGATTAAAATATCGTAAATATTATTAAAGTTAAACTATATTCATATTTACTTAAAATTATACATTTATTACAATATTCCTTCTCTCTAGATGCATATGACTATCTTCTAATGTTAAGCGGTGAACTAAAGAATCACAGTAGAGGTATGTTTATGACATTTGTTAAATTATAGCACAAAAATAGAAAATTGTTAGAAAGTTTATTTTACCAAATTAATATATATTTTTAATCGAATTTTTAATTTTGTATTCTGAATTCAAGTTTCAGTGTATATTGGACCAATTTTCTTAAGTAATTTACTAGGAATACTGTCCATTTTTACCTGATTAGTTCTCTTAATATGCATTGTAATTCCAATCTCAGAAAATAAGTTATTTTAGGATATACTGTATACAACTTTAATAAATTTTATGAAAAGATCGTGTTGAAGAAGGCAGTTCATATTAAGAAAAATGTGGACAAATGGATGATATGTGGGAAATTATAGGGGTGGGTAATCAACAAATATTGTAATTAGATAATTTTTTGGTGACGGTTAACTGATTTCCCGGTGTTGACTGGATATTTATTTATACTAAACTTCTAGTAAACAGGGCAAGGAATGAATTCTCTCTATGTCATTTTGGACATTTTATTTTTCACCCCTTATCACCCCCCGGACGCCGATGTGGATTCGACTAGGAGTAAAACGCCATCGGAAGTGTCACTATTCATCTCAGCGACCCGGAAAACTATGTATTCGGCTCTAATATCAGTCGCTTTTGCTAGTTTTACATGTCACCGCTTCCCACTCCCAACCCGTATCACTCCCATACCGATGTTTGCTGAACTTGGACTTAACGTCATCGTAAGTGTCACTATTCATCTCAGCGACCCTGAAAACTATGGGTTTGACAGTAATATCGGTCGTATTCGATTACTTTTACTTGTCGCACGCTTCCTATCCAACCCCTAAAGGTACTTACCCCACAGTATTTTTTCCAGATCGTAAGTTTTTTCCAGATCGTACCAAGTTTGGTTGAAAT
The DNA here is from genome assembly GCA_022664845.1 of Lepisma saccharinum. Taxonomy (NCBI): domain Eukaryota; kingdom Metazoa; phylum Arthropoda; class Insecta; order Zygentoma; family Lepismatidae; genus Lepisma; species Lepisma saccharinum. Next base: position 16,924 of record JAGDQP010000056.1, read on the forward strand.
TGTTCCAGGCGTTCCAAAGTTATGCTGGAACATACACATACAATTGCGTCCATTTATATATAGATAGATACATAATATTAATATTCTGAAGATATAAAACTATCTTCACTCACTTGCGTCTGCAGAATGTGTAATGCCAATCGTTAAAACTTTTCAGGAAATTCTTCTTGTACTTGCGCAAATATACTTCTCGATCATCCATGAAAGATCATCCACAAAATAGACATCCAAGAGACAAAAGGTTCATACCTTGTCTAGTATTATAAATTATTATTTTATTTCTACAGATAAATATATGTTATATGCTTCGATGTAAGACTTTTATTAATATTAAATTGATTATTTTCAGTTGCAAGAGCAAGGTATCGCTTCTTCGTCAAGAGAATGATTGAACTACTGTCAATGAATATCACTATTCATGGTAAGCTTGCTTCAAAAACGTTTCTCTTCTTCGAATAAAATTCCTAGAAAGTATGAACACTTAGTTAAAGAAAGTACAAATAAAGGAAACAAGTATGCTGGTCCAAAAGCAAGTGCGTTTATTTTGGAAACGAAAGGTACTTAGATGCAAAACTTTGTCTGTTAATCACAGTTCAAATTTTCTTAGTTATATAGATAGGAATTAGTTATGTCACTTCTTATAATTATTATATTTTATTTGGGGTAACAGTTTTAGTACAAAATGCTATTTAGACCATTCATGAAAGTAACACATTACAAACTTATCTGTAAGACTACGTTCGACATACAGCTACATACGACACTGCCCACGCACGCTTTCGCTACAGCCGACACACACAAACAGCTACACACTGCTTACGCCACAGAGAGCTTTAATCATTCACACTATCACTATACACAACGTATAAACCACATGCAGTTATACACACTAAACACAGCTTTTACCATGCATGCTATATTTACACATGACACACCCTACTGTGTACACTACAAAGAGTTTCAATCATTCACGCTATCGTAAACAATTTTGAGTCCTTAATCAATCACGCTATCAGTATACTCAACACATACACACAGCTGTACACTCTAAACATTGGCTTCATCATGCACGCTATCGCTACACAGACATACCGTACACAGTTGCACACGGTGATATATGTTATATAAGGATTGTATACTGTACACAGAGCTTTAATCATTCATACAATCGCTAAAAATGACATATATCTTGGAGTCCTTCATCAATGACACTATCACTATACAGGACATTTACATCTACACGCAGTAATATACACTAAATTCAGGTTTATACATACACGCTATTGTTGTTACACATGACACACACTGCTGTATACGCTATACGAAGCTTTAATCATGCTCGCTATCACTAAACATAATACACATTTTCGAAGTCTTTAATCAAACACACTATCATTATTCACAACACATACAATGACAAACGGTTGTACATACTAAACACATCTTTCTTCAGATACTCTATCAATACACACGACACATGCAAATACACAAGATGTTTCCTCTCTATAGGACTATATTATTCACACTATTACTAATATCCTCATGCTTATGTCATATCAATTTCCCACAAGAAGTAGTTAATTAAGTCTACGAAACGTCGAAAACACTCGTTTTTTTCTCACAACAGTGTTTAAAATACATAAACATGATGTAACATTACACCCTGTTGAAAAAAAATAATTTGAAATATTAAGAATGTTGTCCATAATTGTACTTAACGATTCAATGTTATGAAAATAAGTAATTTCATTAACCATTAGATTTGAATGATTGCTCGATGAATGAATTAATTCGTGAAGAAGAAAAATGGCTTGATGTCGCCCAGAATAGAATCCAATGTTACTTACGAGTTTCATAGGTCATAGAGTTAGTTAGTTCTTAGATTTGAATATTATTTAAATGCGTGTTAATGTATTATTATGGGATTTTAAACAATTACTTAAATTTTAGTATTTCATTTTTTTTTTAAATTCTACTTTCAGAAGAAGAAAATGCTCGGAATGACTTTGTCTCAAGAATCGCTTCCATATGGGATTCTCAGAGTCCAATTGCAGGTAAACTTTATAACTACAGAGAAAATTATTTTGTCTACTGATAATATTTCGATTTGTCCTTGAATTCCGTTTCTTGGAAATTGAAAAATGTTAACATCTAAGAAGATTTTCTTTACAATTGTGCTCATCCGTATTAAAAAAATAATGTCCCTCTATCAAAGCGGAACATTTCATAAGATACTTATCTAGAAAGAGTACTTCATGTTTTCTTTAAGTGAACAAAATTATGACTTTTGCCTAAACAGTGTAGGGTTTTGGTATTGTAGTTTTTTTAAAAATAGGCCACCAACCAAGATTACAAAAAAAAATCAAATTTTGTAGGAACTTTTTGATTTAAAGAATGGAGTTCTATTTGAAGAAGTCATTCGCTAATAATGAGACAATTTCATCATGGAAGAAAAATGTATCCAGAACTACTGCGCGTAAGTTTCATTTTTAGGTGTAGGAATTGATAATACCACACGAAAAAGGATAACTTTGCGTGTGTAATATATTTTAGTATGCAGCAAAGTTCGAGATACTTCTTCTATGGATTGGTTTAACTAATTAGTATTATGGCATAACAAAGCCATTCTCATGACCAGTTCTGATGTTCTGCTGTAAGTCCTATTATTTTATTTTGTTAGGTGTTAACTATTCCCATGTGTTAGAATACCATATATCTATATAGCCTATGGTCACTGACTCACTCACTCACTCATTGACTCACTCATCAAAATTCACAGGCCAAACTACTGAAGCTAGAAACACTAAATTTGGTATGAAGGTATATGACCACAATTAGGTAACGGGAAAAGTCTGACATTTTGAAAAAGTCGCCATCTTGGATCCAAAATGGCCGCCAAACCCATTGTTGTATGGAATACACAGCCTAAACGGCTAGGGCTTTTAAAATAAAATTTAGTATGCGAGTACAACATCACTATTAGGTCAGGAAGATGTTCTTTTTTAATTTTCTAAAAGTCGCCATCGTGGATCCAAAATGGCGGACACAGAAAACCATTTTCCACACCGTTTGAACTAGAGATACGGAATTTGGTACGAAGGTACATCATCACTAATAGTTTAGAATAATAATACAAAATTTTGAAAATGCCGCCATCTTGGATTTCCACACCGTTTGAGCTAGAGATGCGACGTTTGGCATAAAGGTGTATCATAGCCAGTAGTGTACTAAAATATTACAAACTTTTGGGAAATCGTCATCTTGGATCCAAAATGGCCGCCCCAAAAAAACATTTTCGACACCGTTTGAGCTAGAGAAATGAAATTTTATTTGAAGGTGTACCTTCACGAGTAACTCACGACAATATAATAAAACATTAAAAAATCGCCATCTTTAGTCCAAAATGGCAGCTCGAAAACCCATTTTCTAAACCACTAAGACTAGACAAACGAAATTTGGTATGAAGATGAACCATGACAAGTAGGTCACAAAAATAGTGAAAATCCCCATATGGGGTGGTATATTTTACCATGGAGGCGCAGTCACCCAGAGAGTCTCTAATTACGATAAAGGGGAGCGATGCCCCCACAAACCTCTATGTTGGGAGCGCAGCTCCCACGGGGGTCTGGAGGCAGCGCTCCCAGCGAAGCAAAGCGAATCTTTTTATTATAGCCAGTACTCTTTTTACTTTTTAAATTGTAATGTACATAAGGAATTGATATATACTTGTAATTGATATAGAATGATATTATAGAAGATCTCCCAGTTTAACTATATCTTCGATTCATCTTCATTACACATAAGATGAATTTAATTTAACCTTACTAAATAAATAATACTTTGAAAGACCTTGCCGTAGGTAACAATGTTTAGAGGATTACTACCATGAATATAAAGTTATTTATTCCGTATTCTTCAAATGTATTATTAACTTAGTTACTCAGTGCGTTTCTTTATTCCTCTGTTCTATCTCCCGTGTAGTGTTATCTCTTCGATTTTATTTTTTAATTTTAATATAGTGTCCTCGCCATTCTATCCGAATTAATTTTGTTCATATTTCGTCACTCAAGGTTTACTTTTATTTCTAATGATTTCGCGTATTGCAACATCTATTTCAATCTCTCATAAAGTCTTTTTAATGAGTTTCTGTTGATGGTTTGAAAGTTGAATATCGGTAAAGGACAAATAACATTGCTCTTTACGATACGTTCGTCATAACAAAGTCAATTTAATAAAATTTGGAAACAACTTTACAAATAAACATACATACTGTTATAATACAACCAATATTATGTCTTAATAGTAATATCGCCTCTTACTTCTGGTCTCATGTACTCATTCCAGGTGACGCCCAAGCCAAGGAAGCTTACATTACTAAGATGCTTGAATTGTGGACATCACTAAAATCGTGGACAGGTAATACAAAACTAACGATAAAACAATCTTGATTTTTGATTATACCTTTAATCACTTTCTCCTACCCCTCCTCCCTGTACCTATCTGTCTGTCTGTCTATCTTTCTTTCCATGTTTGTCTTCCTATCATAAAATTTATATTTGGTTCTTTTCTCTAATATTGTGGAGTACTTTAGCTTGTGTTAGACCTTAGCTAATGAAGTTGATACATGAGGCATATCCTATGCACACAGGTTAGTTATGATACTGATAATTAAGCCTGTAATCGGAACAAACATTTACTTTATTCTTGGTGTTTATCCAAGTGTATTCACAAAATAATTATGCTGTAACAAACATTTACTTTATTCTTGGTTTTTATCCAAGTGCATTCACAAAATAATTATGCTCTAACAAATATTTACTTTATTCTTGGTGTTTATCCAAGTGTATTCACAAAATAATTATGCTCTAACAAATATTTACTTTATTCTTGGTGTTTATCCAAGTGTATTCACAAAATAATTATGCTGTAACAAACTTTTACTTGTTAGTAGTATAGGATTTGTGTACTGTTCAGAGATTTTGAAGCATTTCTCAGACACGGAAAGGCATAATTTACGTCTGTGCATGTCCGAGATTGTGAGCATATTGCAAAAAACATGACCAGGCAAGATTTTTTACACAGATAGGGAAGTTCCAACCATCCCCGGCTACAAATTTGACACTGCTTATTACATATATCCTTTCCATTTATTACCAGTTTTATAAATAAAATACATTCAAATTACCTTTGAATCTTTTGAAACTATTATGTTTCACATGGCTCAATTGAGAAGAAAATTTATATTTTTAAATTCTACCTAATGTAGTTAAATACAGAATGTCTAGAATGGAAAGTAATACAGATAACCAAGGAACCTTACTAATATTTAATCTTTCCATTTAATTGTCCAATAATAGTATGATTATACATAAGCAACATATTCGTTATTATGCTTGACCACTGTATAAATATTCTCTGAGTTTAAATGTAATCCTTAAAAGTTAGTATTTAAAATACTTTGTCCAAATTCTGTAGATATACAAGCAATGTTTCAATCATTTTGTCCAACCTCTGCACATATATCACCTTCTAGGCTCAATTGTAGGACGAGATACGGTCTTTCCTATGAAAATTAGGACGCCATGCACTACATTTGCTCTCACTAGACCTAGGCGAAGACACTATGTTTTATGAAATGTGACCACTAAATGTACTTTTAGAACTGACTATACATAGCGTAGATCTTTCCCTGATCTGGTGAAAATGTCCTGCAGATTGAGACCATGGTGTGAATTTGATGATACACAATTATGAACGACGTGGGGAAAATCAATGGTAACCCACATTGAACATAAATTGAGATAGTACGTTAGGAAAATTCATTCTGTTCTACCGGTATACAAGACTTCCCATAAAAAAAGTTGTCAATATGCTGCCATCTGTTGTTTTTTTTATCTTGAACTTTTTCCACAGTTTAGTGCACATGAGTGTTACCATTGTATTTCTGTACTCAACTCATTTTTTTTTAAATGAGGATTATCATTGTTTCTCTATGCCCTTCATATTTGGTAGATATCTTATGATATCCACTGGTTTGGACTAGACAAATTTCGCGATCTTCCCTTTGCGAAATGAACGCCCTACGCAAAATTTTTGCTTTTTTGGCTCAAGGGGTAGATTTGTATATTAGACGAACATCTTAACTCAGTAAATGAATAAAAAATTAATAAAAGAAACAACAGTCGTCTCTTTTACATAGTTCTTCTAATTTCTTTCTTTCTTATACTTTCTACATTTTGATTTCGACAATGAACAGAGTTGTATCCGAAACGTTATTTAGTATTATTGTAACAGCAAGAATATTTCTACAACAAGGAAAGATTTGATGACCCATTGATGTATTATCTAACTTATATTCTCCTTACTAATTATGACCATGCATCTGTCTACAAAGTTTGCTACTGGCTTTTTACGTCTCTTCTTTGTTGTTAGGACACAGAACACTACAACTTGAGTATTGATAAAAAAATTTATTCTATCTGATAATCAAATTTCATTACGTTTCCATTTAACCTGAAATATAAGATAATAAATGCTTTACGTCATTCCAGTACTGATTTAATTACAGATTATCACGAGAAATATTCATTTCTTGAATTTACTTTGTCAACTTTGAATTATCATCCCATAGGCTGGAGTCAAAAAATTAAAAGGAAAACACATAATTACAGAAGGAAGAACATGTCAATTACAGTAAAACCTTTGTATATTTTTATTTTATTGATGCTTTACTAAATATTAAAACGGTTTTTCTTTCAGGTTCAGATGATGAAGCAGTTCGTAAGGCGATTGTAAGAAATATGACTGAGATTTGGTATCAAATAGTACATAACCGAGGTAGGACATTTCGATCATTTTCATTAGCCTGAATTGTAAGTATGTTGACAGGTGTTGTCAAAATCAAGTTCCTTTTTTTGTTGGAGTGTGTATGTTTTCCGTAGAGAAGAATATTGCTTTCTGCTAATCAGTAATTATTTTGTATTGTTGAATTTTCCACTGTAACACACATTTGGGTTTCTCTTGCTCTTATTCTCTTATTTTTATGGAATATGAAGACTTTCTCAAACGTCTTCTTGAGATATGTTTCATAATTCCTTTCCAATATAACTATTTATTTTATCATTCGTCTGCTATAACACACCCCTTTTAAAAAACAATATTTCTTTTCATATTCACGATATTTCAAAATCTATCATATACGGTGTTATAGGCCAAAAGTCAGACTCCTCATTAAGATTCCATGGTTCTTGAAGGTCTTGAGTTCGATACCAGTACTAGTTTTTCCATGGATTTTCCCAAGTCCCTTCAGACAATCGCCGGAATTGTACCTTCAACTTAGGTCCTGGCCCACTACTTCCCGTATACTTTTCCCTATCCTATCCTGCTCTGTGCCAAGATGTATAAGGGTCAGTTCTACAATCGACCGCTAAACTTCTAGTCAGCGCTAAGTTGAGGCCAAGTCCTGATTTTGGCCAATGAGAGTACGGAAAATGAGAGTTGGCCTCAACTTAGCGCTGACTCGAAGTTTAGCGGTCGATTGTAGAGTTTTAGTTTGTTTTTTTTAGTTTGGGGTCCCACCTTACCACCCCCGCCTCTTTGCATCCTTTGCACAAGCCGAGTTGTGCAATTCCAAGGGCGTGCATCACGAACATATTTGTTCTTCTCGCCTTGGGGCAGGCGTGTCCCTAGAGATTCTTGGATTGCCGGAGTTCCGGCATTCCAAGAAGCTCCTATGTTCCTTCTGTCAGAGACATCAGGTGTTGCGTCCAGAATGTTCTCCTGGTCTAAGTTCCCTTAATAGAACTTACTTGCTTGGGAGGGTCCCTACCTATTATTTTCTTTATTAACATATAACACATAAACATATATTACAAATACTAGAACAATACATTGACTAACACGTGGACAACACATAGACAAGACAAACATAAACTTGGTTGGCTTCTTCTTCTTTTGGCCTCTTCTTCTAACCTGCAACAGAGTAGGAAGGAATAAGGATAGATGCGCGTGGATTACGTGGTGTGTTCCACAAAGTTTTGGCACCTCCCTTTCCTTTTGATTAGTGTCCACTTCCTCCTCGTCACTATGTTAGTTCCTCCTGTCTCACTCTTGCGCTCGGTTAGTTATGCCTCTTATTTCGCTGTATTCTACTTTCAATTCTTCACACTCAATCACTCACACTTACACCGTGGCTAGCTTCCGATTTGTTCGCTTTCATTTCTGGCTTCCAGAAAATTAGCGTTTTTCCACTAAATATATACACTCGTCTCTTCATACCACACTTCCAATTTCTTCCACCACCACACTTACACTAACTCACACACACTTAGCGTCTCTTGGGACTGAGTTCCGCCTCAAGGCGCCGAACTTTTCCCACTGCGTTCCAGCGGAACATTCATTCTCTATTTCACCACTTCGTTTCTGGCTTATATATTAAATTACGTGTCTCTATTGTTTTGTGGTCTATTTATACGCGGCTGCAACGCGGGTGCGCGCACGCGGCGATCCTTTTATTGACCCAACGTTCCCATATCTTTAATCTGTATTATCCTTGTTGTTTTCATACGGGGCGGTCCACGCCATTAAGGTATTTCCTCTTGTAGTAGTTTGAGACTTTGTGAGTCAGCTCCCTGAGGGCCGTCACCAGTTCCGGTGTTCGCAGAACCTCCGTGACGGGCGTCTCCCCCAGGAGCTGTCTTTCTTCCCAAACTATGTTTCTTGTTTCCATACATCTTAGTACGATATGCGGGGTGTGCACGCCACCATCCCGCATATATGGCACATATTATATTCTACTATTTTCATTTGGTGTAGTTTCTGTCGGTAGGGGCCGTGACCAGTCAAGTAATGCATAAGGCCTCCGGTGATCTCAAGTTCCATGCCCATTCTCTCCTCAATATCTGGAAAGAAACCAAAAAGTCTTCTTCCCTTTTCCGTCTCCTCCCATAACTCCTGCCATGCATTGACCATTATGGAATTGATTTCTAATTTATTCTCTGCTTCTTGGTGCAGTATTTTGGATACTCTTTCTTGGTTTCCTTTTTTGAGCCAATACATGGCACCCAATTTCTTCACCTGAAGATGCATTGGCGGGACAGCCGACGCGACCTGGAGAGCCTCTACCGGTGTTGTTGTATATGCGCCAAACAGTCGCAATAGTAGTTGTCTATGTGATCTGTCAATTATTTGTCTTTATCTAATATCATCCATTCTGTGGCCCCAGACGCTAGCAGCGTAACCTACAATCGATCTTATAATAACATCGTGGTACGTTCGTATTATTTTAATTGGAATTTTAAGGTCTTTTGTTGCGATGTTTACCAATTTATGTGAAACTTTTATTGCTTTATTTTTGATTATAGTTGTATGTTCTCTAAAGTTAAGTTTTTCGTCTAAGGTTATACCTAGATATTTTAAGTGTCTTTCCCTTTTTATCGTTTTATCATTCACTTTTATAGTTGGTCCTCTATTGAAATTAAGGTTTCCTTTAAATAACACATATTTGTTTTTTTCTGATGATATTGTTAACTTATTCTCTTTGCACCACGACGTCATTTTGTCTATTACTTCATTTCCTTTATTTTGTAGGTCCAGTCGCCTGTTACCCTTAATCACTACCGCCAGGTCGTCGACATATCCCACCACTCTTTCCACCTGCCGCATTCCATCCAGCATTTCCAGGCACGGTTGGAAGGCCAAGTCCCAAAAAACCGGGTGTAGCACCGAGCCTTGCGGGCAACCTTTTGTTGGCATCTTAGCCACGACGCCATCCGCCGTCTCTACTTCTATTAGTCTATTTGCGAAGTAGTTTTTTACAACTTTCCACAATTTGCTATGCAACTCGATTTTCTTTAATTCCCTTAGCAAGGAAGGCCACCACAAATTGTCGAAGGCCCCCATAATGTCAAAGAATATCCCAATTGTGTATTTACAATTATCTTCTTTTAGCTGATATATGCTGTTACATAGTTCATTTATGGCGTCTTCCGTAGACTTTTTAGAACGGAAACCGTATTGTAATTTACAGGTTGATAGGTCTTTTCTTTTTTCATTTATATTTTGTGCAATTATTCTTTCAAAGTTTTTACTTACTGTGTTCAATAAACAAATGGGTCTATAGGACTTGGGACTGCGTTTATCTTTGTCCTCACTTTTTAGTAGGATTATTAAATTTGCTTTCTTCCATGGTTCCGGAAACACTTCTTGATTTATGCATTCATTAAAAAGCCTAGTTAGGTATGGGGTCCATATATCTGCATTAATTTTGAATATTTCATTTTTTATGTGATCTGGGCCCGGTGCTTTCCTTTGTTTTAGGCTTCTTAGGATTGCTACCACTTGATCGTTTGTAACCACTAGGTCTTCTGGGTTTTCTGTTTCATTGTTTGGTACTTTGTTGGCGTCATTTCTGATTCTTTTATTTTCTTCGTTATCGTCCTGAATACGATCGTCGGGAAAAAGTTTTTCATACAGAAGCTCGATTGTATTTTTCCAGTTCGTTGTGTATTGACCTTGGTCGTCTTTTAGTGTGTTAAGTGCACCTTTAACCTTTATCTTAGACATAATTATCTTGTAGGGCATTCCCCATAGATCCAAATTTAGATTCTCTTCCACGAAATTGTTCCATGTTTTCTTCTTGGTTTCTCGGAGTTCTTTTTCGAATTGCTGCTTGATGCTTCTATAGTTCTCCAGTCTTCTTGATCTTAGTATATGGTCTCCAGCCGCCCTATAGCTCTTTCTGCTGGCCTTCATTTTTCTTCTTAGCTTGTTCAGGTTCTCTGTCCAAAATGGCTTCCTTTTATGATTTATATTTTTTACTCTGGGTGTTGAATTTATTATGGCGTTTCTTGTAGCTATTTCTAACTTGTTTGTTAGCTCTGTTAGGTTACAGTTTTCTACTATTTGTGGAAGTATCAGGCCCTAAACAAATTTTTTCTTGTTTAGTTTATTTACATTATAATTAAATTTAGTGATTTCCTCTGGTTGTTCTTTACTATTTTGGTTTCTTTAGTAATCAATAGCGAAGCGGAGGGCGGCGTGGGCACTTGTGGTTGCATATGCGTCAACGGTCCAGTCATACAAATGATTACATATATTCCCCCTTGTCATTGTTACATCTATATTTGTTTCCACTCCAGCCCTGCCCCTGAAGGTTGAAGGTTGTCCTTCTCTGTTCACGTCTGTTAAGTTATGTTGTTCTATCAGGTCCTCAAATATTTCACCGCGTTGATAAGTCACAGGGCAGTGCCAAAGTGGAGATTTAGCATTAAAATCTCCCAAAATGATCACATCCACATTATAAAGTCCATTGAGAATATCTTCTATTCTTTGTACAAAGATGTCCCGTGGAAGGGAGAATTGGCAGTATATATTCACTATTGTAATTTTGTGGCTTCCCTTCCTCAAATCCACACATAATGTCCATTTATCTACGTATTTTAGATGCACCAAGGCTTCTATATCTTTGTTAAATACCACCACCGCTACCATAGGATTGGGATCCTCTGGCAGTATTGTTAAGGCATCCGTCGGCATTCCTATGAGTTTTCCCCTGTACGTTAAGGCTCCTGCATACAAACTACGTCCACCTCTTCCTTTTCGCAGTAATTTCTGACTTCGGAAGTTGCCAGTTTCGATCTGTCCAGGTAGATTTGGACCACCTTCAACATGCCTACGGTTGTCTAGTGTGAACGTAGCAGGCAGGAAACCTCTCGACCGGATTAAATACATTTCGTCCATATGCCATAACAAACTGCCTGTAAACGTTATTCATCTGAAATGACTCCTTTCTCCTCTCAAATACTTTGTCAATTAACTTCAGCAGGTCCGTCGGGTCGGTAGTGATTCCGTTTGCTCTAAGACTGATTTTATCAACTTCCTCGATAATCGGGAAGGTTATTGATTTGCCTTGTAGATGAATATTTCGTACTACTATCCTGAGAGCCGCCGTCAACATCTGTGGTTCCTCCAGTTTTGATAAATTATAATTTAGGTGTAGATCCTCATAGAATTTGTTTGGGTTGAAGTTTAGGTTACTTCTATCTTCCCTCTCTACCAATCCTCTCTCTGGTCTCTCTTCCTTCAGGGTTCCCTGCGCCTCCGGCCCCGTTCCAGGTCCCGCCTCGGCTTCTTCCTCCACCAGGGTTATCCTCTGCTCTTCTTTTTTCCTGTAAAATCTTGGGATCCAGAATCTCCATGTTTTTCTCTTTTTCCTGGGGTTGGGTTTTTCCTCTATTCCTTCTATTTCATCGGTGTTCATTTCCTTGTCCTCTTCTTCACTCTCTACTGTTGGCAGATCCATAGTTTCCTTTTCTTTTAAATCCTTATATTCATTCTCATCATGTTTCTTTGGGTTGATGTTATCCATTACTTCGGATATGGTTCTAAAGAGGGTCTTATCACTGATTATCATTTCCAGTCCAAAATTTTTTATTTTATTTTCCCAATCTTTTATTTTTCTTAGAACCATGTATGGATCTGCTCTCCAAAGGCCCATCCCAATTGCCGGTATTGTAATTTTCTTTCTGATATTTCCCTGTAGAGCCGCCAGCAGTTCCAAAGTCAGACTCAAGTCCTCCAAGAAATCCTCCCTGGATGACTTGACATGCACAAATCCACAGCCATATCTATTCTTGGATAGATACATTTCAAGGTTTTGGTTATCACGAACGTCTATGATTTCATGATCCATCTCCTCCAATTCAAATCTGTCATGCGACAAGGCTCTCATTTGCGCAAAACCCCTAGGGAAGGTCTGCAGTTCAGGATTTATGTAGTGTATGACGATTTGGTTACTTTCTTCAAAGTTAATATGACCTGACTTTATTGAGAGGTAATTTTCTGTTGATTTTGTGTAGCCATTTGATAGCCAATTATTTATGAATTCTATTTTTTTACTTTTGTTCTACTCTAATAATCTTTCCAGACTTCTTTTTTGTCTGCACGGGGGGAGTTTCTTTTTAGGTTTAGTGTCCGGGACTTCGGCTCGATCATAGTTATGGACCATAATCGAACTTATCCATGGTTCTTTGGAGACTTAATTTATATTGAAGGCAGTCTTCTTGTTTTCCCCCGCACTTTTTACCTCTTTCATGGTAGACATACTTTCTTTTCTTTGTCCCTACATTCACTTTTCTTGTGTCCTTTTTCTCCGCATGTTCCACATCTGGGATCATTTTTGCAATAGTTTTCTATATGACCATAGTCAAAACATTTCAGGCAAGTCGTGACAACGAGATAGTCTTTAACGTTAGTGACTTCGTATCCAATATATACTTTGGGATTCTGCAACAAAATCTGCCTTACTTGTCTTGGTACTTCAAATACTAGATGGTATCGATCCTGATTCCTTGGTCCTGTTTTGAACCTAGGTTTAATGAGTTGCCTCTGCTCATCTGTAATACTCTGAAGGTTCCTCACCAGTAATTCCTCTATGACCTCTGTGTCCTTCATCTCGGTGGGAATACCATAGATTATCATCAGAGGATTTTTCTTCTCACTTCTGTTGGACATATCGAAGTTATTTTTCATGTTTGGGTGGTTCAGTAGCTTTTCCTCATCCTAGGTCGATGCCATTTGCAAAATCAGTGCAGTCTTAGTCTGGATCATCTGGAAGTTCATCTGATCATTTCTTTGTATCGTTCTGGTGATCCTCATCTTTGTGTCTTTTAGTGTTTCACCTTGCTTGGGTCTTATTAATATAGTTGGTTTCGTTTTTCTTTTGTTTGTCTCTATAATTCTGTTTTTTTTTCGGTATCTTGGTGTCTTTCTTCAGCATGTCTGCAAAGCTGACTGCTGGTACCGCTGATTCCCTTGCTGTTCCTTTGCCTGCTTTAACCTTCCATTTTCGGCGTACAATGTTCGTATTTCTTCTTCCTGTCTCTGCAATTTTTCTTCTGTCTCCTGTCTTCTAGATTCTGTCTGGCTGATGGTTATTTCTAATTCGTTGACTCTGAAGCTACCAGTTATTGCTTCCTGTTTTAATTCGTCGATAGTTCTTTCCAGTTTATCGATATCATGATCCCGTTCTTCTACTTTCGTTTGCCATTGCCCCAGCTTAATTTCGCATTCCCTAAGTCTTGCGTTTTCTCTTTCTAGTTTTTCTTGGTTCTTTTCCAATTCCATTATTCTTCCTTCTGGGTATGCTAAACGTACTTTCAGTTCTTCTACTTCTTTCTCGTGTTTATATCTTTTACTCGCCTCTTCTTCTTCTGGTGTTCTATGTATCTTCTTATTCAGTTCCTCATCTTGGTTCATTGGTGTTCCTGGTTCTCCAGATGTTACATCCAAACTTTCCTGGTCAGCGAACTCTCTTCTCACACTTCTCAAAGGAGTTGCTTTAGCTGTGCCTTCTTTGTTTGCTTTCTCCCATTCTGCATGTACTTCCTCCGCTATCTTTTGTTCAATTCCTTTTCTTTATTATTATAAGTTGGTTTATTTACATTTATTTATTTCTTCTTTACCTTCTCCATCCATTTTAACCGAAATGGGTTGTTAGGATCTGGATCGCCGGACCTCCACTGTGACTCAAGTTTGGCAAGTCCAGTCTTGGTGATATTCGTATATTCAAAGCTTTTTGACATCTTCGCGCTCTCGTATTCGTACTCCACGACACACGCACTAAAGTTCAAAGTTTACACTTGGGAAAACCAATATGGCATCCCCAGAGCCGCGCAGATCAGGGGACCCGACACCCAAGAGACCGGCCTCCGACCGAGGGAAGTAAAAAAAAAAGTCCCCAGGTGGGGTCACCGACCTCCCAAAATATCAAGCACCCATCCCCAGCGGCCCCGGAGATATAGCCCACTTAGCCCTCCATGCTGTCTATATACACTCACAAGAATCTAAGAAAATGTCGTTGCAGCGGGCACTTAGGAAATTATCTCCTCAAGGTCACCGGATGTCCTTGATCGTTCAACCTTGCCAACGTTAATACGCGGAAGTATGTTTCTTATAGTCCCATATACTTAACATAGGAAATTTTAGCCCTTAATAAGTCCTGCCGAAAAAATCCCACATGCACGAAAACTTAATATATGTTCTTTTCATTAAGGTCTTTAAGTTTCTGTACTCACCAAGTTCGTAAGTTCCGTTTCTCCCCCGAAAATTAGCACCTTTTCGGGAGCGATCACAACACACGTCTTACCACTTGCAAAGCCACTACTCTGGTCGATTGTAGAACTGACCTTAAAGGTTATAAATTCAAATTCAGAGAATCAGTCCCTTAGCTTTATACAGCCATACTTTTAATTCCGAAGTGGTCGCCGACCGGGTGCGATCTAAGTCGTTAGACTAACGACTCGAAGGTCTCGGGTTCGAGTCCCGACAGGGGCATGGGTGTTTTTTAACTCGAATTTGACGGATAATCGTAACGGGCCGAAGTAAACAGTTACTGGACTGGCCCATATAAAATAAAGTTTACAAAATAAAAAAAAAAGTTTTCGCAGGTAGGAATTTGAGGGGATTTTTTGACAAAAGGAGATCCACGGTCCAAAGCATATTTTTTTATTATATTAGGCGCTGCATCCTCATTCCACACCAGTTTGTACTTTCATTCAATGTATCTTCTTTCATTCCAAAATTTTGCTCAACCATGAGAATTCCTTCCGTTGACAGAAATCATATTCGTTTTATCTTCGATTGTTGTTGATCAAAACTTTATTGGTTTTCGGAGTTTCCTATTGTTGTATTACAATCAACTACAAAATTCCTAATTGGTTTCACTAGTAACACAGTTTTATGTTATGGCATGGTGTACAATTATTTTTGGGAATATCTTTAATTTATCGACAAGCTTTGTCTCTTCATTTTGACACTGTATGCAGTGTATTTTTAATTATACATCTGAAATAATTTAGGTATGTAAATTTTTAATTTTTATGTAGCTTATGTTTTTTAGCTTTAGAGAGATATAATTTAAAACGTAAGACGAAACCTTTAATACATGTGGATAATGTTAATCTTTAGTTGAATCAGAAAACAAAATGTTAAAACTAAAAGAGCTCATTTCTTCATTCAATACGTTAAAAATAATATTGAATTAGAAATTAGTTATGGTGTTTACTAAATTTATAAATAAATCTCCCAGGATTACTTGTAATAGAGTATGGTGTTTTCACCACACTATTTTCGTACCGTGAGATAGATTCAATCCAGTTTGTCATGCGAATGATTTTCGCAAAACACAGCCTGTGTGAGTCAAAACACTTGATTGATTTACGTGAAATTGATTCAAGATATATTTATGTAGAATGTTTCAAAGCTTTTACAAACTATAAATTTGTTGTATTTAAAATATCCGAAAGACTGCTGACTGATCTCTTCAAATGTTGAGTATTACCCAAAGACTACCAATCTAATCAAACTATATCAACAGCGACTTCTTCAACATATTCTACTATCGTACTGTCAAACTCTGAATGTCATGGTAGAATCTATCTTGAGACTGTGATATCAAAGATTCATCTATAGCGAGCCAAAAAGTTGAGCCAGAATGAGAAGGAAGTGCTAATCTATTATAGACAATAAAATACGAAAGGCAGGGAAAAGTTTGATTTCCAGTTCACTGAATATTTGCACAGACGTTATAGAAACATCAGGGTGAGTGTTAATTGTCTAAAGACAATGAAACAAGAAACAATTCCACTTGTCTGTTGATCAATACAAAGTACTTGTGCTCAAGGTCTTGGTTTATTTACCGCACAACAACGGTTCGCAGTAATGGTCTGACATGTTTCGGGATTATGAGCTGATTAACTTCAAATGCACAACACCAGTCAAGAAGTAACAGTTTTTGTGATTATAAAAGAGACTTTTGACTTGACTATACAAACTCATTGCTATCCATCTACTCTGCTGATTGCATTGTATTATCGTAATACATATTTTATTATAGTAATTAATATGTCTACCTCTACCTTACAATTGCAAATTTCAAGACGGTGTTCCTTGTTCCCTAGTATTTACTGTGAGGTGAAGATTTTTTTTTTTTAATTTTTTGCTTTATCAGAGCTAATAGAAAAACAAACGGGCACTAGTAGACAACTTATTGAATCACGCTTATGGTGGATGATCATAGAGTAGTGTATTTTCAGTATTGTGTATCTTGTGTCGAGTTTCACGAATATGCTGTACAAATTGTATGCCTATTTTTTTTTTCCTAAAATCACTTGATGTAGCTCATTTGCATGAAGCGAAATAATGTAACAAGGATTTCTAGTAAAGCATCGAATTATTCGTTTTAAGAACACTAGATTTTAGATTCTAACACTGATTTTTCCGAAGTAAATGCAGAAAATTTAGGAAACAATCAGAATTATGGGATACTCTTTGGATACTCCCTCGGACCAAAAATTACCATATTCAATGCATTATTTCCAATCTGATTTCAAAGGTCTTGTGGCATTAAGTGCTGTTAAAGACAGCTTAAACGAACTAACATAAGTTAAGCTAACCAAATCCAACCTAACTTTCATTCTTTTGAATGATTTTGAGGAGTTTCCAAAGAGTAGCCGCATTATGTATACTAGAACACTTGTACCGTCTGACACAAACACTAACTCTACTCTATGAAACAAGAGTTCCTTCTGATGTAAAGAATTCCAAAACAAAACTAATTGTAAGTTTGTAATTGCAAAGTTTAATATCAATCGCAACTGTATCAACATATTCCTGCCGTCGATCAAAATAAGCCTGTCATTTTAACTAGAGTCGAAAATGGTGGTCAGCATGTTAATAGTACAATACTTTAAATCGTAGTGACGATCGTAATGATTTGTTGGTGTCGTTAATAATTAGTTACACTTACTAGAGCCTTTCGACGTAGGATCGATGTCATTGTGGTTAACAAATAGAGCATAGACACTATTACTTTTAACCGACACCTTTTTATTACAAAAGTCCACTAATATGCGTTATATACAAAGATTTACAGATAATAAAATGAGGGACCGGAACATGGGCTTGTAATGAAGTTAACGTGGATCTCCTCTTTCATGTAGTGACTTATGTCGACTTTAGTGTTTGCGAAGTGGAGAGAGTTGCAGTGAGGATTCTAACTCCAGACTAAGTTAGAGAGGAAAGGTTCTCCGACTCGGCGGTAGAGGTAGGACTCTGACTCCAGACCAAGTCAGAGGGGAAAGAGGTGACCACTAGTTGAAATGATTAAGTGATACTCTTAAGGTATCAGATTGGCTTTTTATAGGTCTTTCTTGTACCGCACTTCGAAGCTTCACCGCTTGGAGTCGGCGTCGTCTGCTTCATAAACTGATTATGTGTGCATTTCATAATTTTTTATGCTTGTTGTGATTGTTTGTTTTGATTCTGTTAACACAGTAAAACTAATCCAGTTCCCATTAGAATATGCTATTGATATTTATATATTTTCGTCTTTCATTTATTTCGGTATATGATATATTATAAAATATCTAATTTCAGTACCCGTTGTGGTTGATGATGATTACTTCGAGATAATTTGGGAAGCTCTGAAGCATCGTAGACCTGATGGTAAGTAGCTAATGTTCTTATTATAAAACACATTCTTATTTCTTTAGCCGAAGCCAGGGGAGTACGGGCAACCAAAGGGCCCCCGTGCTAGTGAATGTTGTGGCGCGTGAGCCTGTAAAGACAACTTCCAAAGACTTTCAATACCCCACCTCAAAAAGAAGTTGCAAGGGTTTTATGATACTGATTAAGGATCAAAATAAGAAGTATTAAGTAAATATAGCGCCTTAAAAAATATTAATGTATTAATGAAATGTGAACTTATCATTAAACTTTTCACGGCACCTTTTTTCGAGTTGTGAGGGCCCTAAAATGGTCCTGCTGAAATTATGACATCATCACTGCCTTGATGTTGGTCATAACAAGTCTCGTGTGCCAAATTGCTAATATTGGAAGACCACCAATACCCTAACGCTAGGAGTAGTAACAAAAGTAGAGTAACTTGTCTTCTTTACGCGTCCGAAACAAAAGGAGAGGTGTGACCCACCTGGGTATTTTTTGGTTCCCGGCCGGACCAGTTCGCCCCTGGGTGAAGTTACCAAATAGTCAGTGAGAAAATAGTAACCTTACCTGGGATAGCATATTTTTATAAAATATATGTTTGAAATACTAAAATAAAAACAAGGAATTGAAGTATAGATACTGTATTATTTTTAAAAAGATATTTTCCCTTACAAATATTCATTTACGGTAACTTCTGTTAATATTTTCAAATACAACGTTTTTCTAATTATATGTATTCTACGATGCTTACACTATACAGTGCTTAGTTTTAGTAATCTTTACAATTTCTTCATATTTAGTAATGCAATGATTATAATTTTCAGGTGTTGAGGATGAAACTTACACATTCATGCGTGAAGTCACTGAAGTATGGGTGGATACAATGAAGCGTGGAGGTAATTTGCTAGTAATAATTAAGTACTCATAATTCAATATAGTTACTCACTGATCGTAATTTGTTTATTTTAATACCAATTCCAAGATCATATGTATGATTTAAATCGTTTTCTAGCAAATGGATTAGGAAAATATTCTGCTATAAGTGGTAAAATTATTACAAAGCATTTTAAGCGGAATGTAATGAATTACTAATCATATAGTTTTATCTAACGTTAGATATATAATTTATATGCTAGAACAGAATGAAAAGTGGTAAATTACATTTATTAAAATATGATCCAAAAACTTTGTTTCGTTTCCGTTTTCTGTTTTCGTTATATAAATTCACCTTCGTAAGTAAACATTTAACGATATTTATAAATTTTGCTTCCGCCGTTTGTTTCGACTATCGAGGTTTTATTGTCAAAAACTGGTTATACGTTTACGATTCAAAATATTGTCCATCGCTGGCCACTACTTTCTCCCATCTTTCGGGAAGCATACGAATCCCGCGTCGAAAAAAAACTGCTCATCTTTTGAGGCGATCCGCGTATCGATCCATTTTTTTGACTTCGTCATAAGAACGGAAGTGCTGGTTAGCCAGGCCGTGTGCTATTGATTGAAACAAGTGATAGCCAGAGGGAGCAATGTTTGGAGAATACGGCGGGCGGACTTCCCATTTCAACGTTTCCAAGTATGTTTTGACCGAACATGCGACATGGGGTCTAGCATTGTCATGCTGCACAATGACTTTATCGTGTCTCTCGTTGTACTGCTGCCGTTTTTCTTTCAATGCTCGGTTTAAACGCATTATTACTTTCGGGACAGCTCGCCTGTGGTTGTTTCAGTCGGTTTGAGCAGCTCATAATAAACTACACCGAGCTGGTCTCATCAAATACAGAGCATGACTTTGGAGCTGCGAATATTCGGTTTGACCGTCGACGTGGAAGCATGGCCGGGAGGTTTCCATGATTTTCTGCGCTTAGGGTTATCGTAATGAACCCATTTTTCGTTCCCAGTTACGATATGATGCAGAACTCCCTTCCGTCTTTGTCTTGAAAGTAGCTGTTCACAAGCAAACAAACACCGTTCAACATCTCTCGGCTTCAACTCGTACGGCACCAAATGTCCTTGTTTCTGAATCATTCCCATGGGTTTGAGGCGTTTTGAAATGGCTTGTTCAGCCACTCTTAATGATCCTGCCAATTCTTCTTGCTTTTAACACGAGTCTTCATGAAGTAATACCTCCATTTCTGTATCTTGCAAAAACCTTCTCTCTTCCATCCCCATGCCGGTTTTCGATGTCAAAATCACCGTTGTTGAAGCGTTGAAACCACTCACGACACGTTCTTTCATTAATAGTGGTCTCGCCATAAGTTTCTGAGATCATTCGATGAGCCTCAGCCGCAGATTTCTTTATATGGAAACAGAAAATTAACACCTCCCACAAATGAAGAGAATTTGGCTTGTACACTGCCATTTTCACATGCGAATAATATTTCGATGCGGACACAATTCGACTAATGTTTCGCCGAGGTTGTTACCAAGTGCGCAAAATTGTTGTATGACGTCTACATCTGTTTCTTTCCACCATCTTATACTACTACAGCCATCTATCGGAAAACGGCGGAAGCAAAGTTGTACAACTTTTATTATAAAAATATTTATATTTGAATTTACATTTCCAGCTATTGTCAAATTGAAGCCTATTATGACTCAAGTTTTGGCAGAACTGTGGGCTCTGTATAGTGCTGTTCCAGGTAAGAATTATATGTTTCCTTATTATAACTTCTATAGATTACTTTAAATTTAAAATCAGCACAATAAATCTTCAAAACTGAAGACAATATATATTTTTAACTTTATTCAAATTACAAATAGCATCCTGAAAGCAATACCTCTGTCTTCATAAAATTTTTATTTGTAGAAAAACCAATGTGAAACTTGGGGACAAAATACTTCAAATATTGTGAAAAACCCAAGCCTATTCAAGATATTCCCCACTATTTTGTATATACTTCCGCCATTTTAAAACCCATTGCTGAAATCTATTTTGGAAATATTGTGGCTGTCGTTTCACCAACAAACGTCATCGAAATGTTCTTCACGATAGGTGTTTCTCAAGAGGCAAACAAGTATAAGCCGGATGGAGCTAAACTATAGGGGATCTGGGTAACACAGTCTATCCCATTTTAGCAGCAAATAGTGTAGCTTCCATTATGGTGCAGGGGCGTGAATTGTCATGGTGTAACACAAAAAACATCAAGTATAATGGGATGTCTCTTCTTTCTGAGTGCTTTCTTTAACTTCTTCATTAATGTGACCATGGCACTATGGCCATTATGCAGTGCATCACCCAACTCCTGGACAGTCATATGACTATAGTTTCCAATGAGGTCATTCACTTGTTGTTTGTTCACATATGTCAACCAACAACATTAGTAAGGGTACGATTAATATTTCCTCACATGTGACTGCATTATTATGTACCTATGTGTGTTTTATAGGGGATACCCTAGAGGCTTGGAGTGTTTGTAAAGACAAACAGTGATGATTCAATTGTTTGTGAATATGATCGCTATTTCTTCTCATAGTAGACGCCGTTAGAACATGGTTCTTCTTCATAAAACAATAATATTATGTTTACATCTCTAAACATTTTCCAGTTGATTGTTCTCGTTTAGATAGAATCATTTGAATTGTAGGCAGTCCTTTCTTTTATTATTATTTTTGTAGGTTTTTAATTATTGTTCTTTTTAAATAACATATTCTTTTGCTAATATGACAGCTTTAATCACATTTTAAAAATGGATTAAGGGTTCCGCGTTCGTTATCTTTTACATTGTTCAATTCATGTAAATTGTATATTCTTTTCTTATTGATCATTTTGTTTTAGATTATATTGGACAAACAACATACAAAAACAAAAACTTATGCAGAACATTTGAACTATTGAAACTTCGAGATTGTCACGAATTTCATAAACAAAAATCATAAAATAAGCAAACCAGAATGATTGGTAAGAGAAACATATATAGAATTTGCATCAACTCAAATAATGTAAATAATAACGAATTTAAAAACCCAAATCCAGAGTGGAAAAACATGATCAGAAAAAGCGAAATATAATTTAAATACAACAATAATTAAAGTCTACAAAATAAAAGAAAACAAATAAAGAACAAAAATTTAAATTATTCTGTATAAACATAAATAAACAACTCGAGGGTGTTTGTGTGATTCAAACGAAATCGTTGTTTTACGAAAAAGAAAAAAAGAACAAGATTCAAAATATGAACAAACGATGATCATGCTGTTAAAAGTTTGGTTTATCATTGTATTATTACGTTATCACGTGACGTAAGAATACATTTATATAAATAATCATACATCAAATTTGTAGATAGTTGTAAAATAATTGCGATGAGATAGTAATCATTCTCGTTCTCACTCGTGTTAAATCTCTCTCTCTCTCTCTCTCTCTCTC
>JAGDQP010000056.1:47158-58266 GCA_022664845.1 Lepisma saccharinum
ATGTGATTAAAGATTTCCAGAAGGATACATTTAAAAATTTAGAATTTAAAGATGTTGATTGGTGCTATGGCTGATAGTACAGCCGTTTAGAAAGCAAACCATTTGATAAGGAAGCAATATAGAGATAATTTCATTACTAACTTAGATCAGGAGGAGTAAATTGACCTTCAGAATGTGTTTCTTATTATCTTCTTCAGATTTTCAAAACATAACGTGTTGCTTCTTTTAGAAAATAAAAGAGTAATATTTTGTTAAGAGTAGTGAAAAAGTTGCATAGTTTCAGCATTATCAAACTCAAATTTAGTCTAAATAGAGGAGAAAAGAAACATTGTGAGAACTGAAAGAAATATTAGAGAGGGGAAGAGATAGTCCTTGATGTTTGAAAACTCTATTAAAAAGGTGTATGAAAGGCATGGTTGAAGCATCATAAAAGGAGAAATTTCTTCAGGACAAGTCCTGATATGAACATGTTCTTGTTCGTTACAGGATAATAAAAAATTACAGTGTAGAGGAAAAGAAGGAGGGATTTATATATATATATAAAATATATAATAATAAATCACAGCCATATTCAATCCACTAGTGGATGAGGCCTCTCCCCGAAGGGAGGAGTTGGTCTACTGCTCCCACGCTGACCAGACGGGTTGGGAGAGGAGAGCCGAAGGGCTCACTGTGATCGCTACCTCTTTATTCAGGTAGCTCCCCAATTGGCCTCACGACGCTGGGTGGACGCCGAACAGGCAACACCATCTGGAGTACTGCAACGGTCACCCGTCCAAGCACTGACCAGACCCAGAGCTGCTTGACTTCGGTGATCTTACGGGAACCGGTAGACCAGCTCGGCTAGGGCGTTGCCATATATATATATATATTTGAATGAGTTTACAGTTTCCACTTTAAACAATGATAACTAACCGCTTAGGAAAATATCAATCCAAAAACCGCAAATAATCTACAAGTTATAATACTTTTTAGATAATTAAATGCACACCAGAGTTAGACTTTAAAATGCGTTGTACGAGAAAGCACTTTTCATGGACAAATTCCCTTCTTTCACTGCAGCGTAGTCTTTAATTGTTTTGAACTTGTTTGAAGAATTTGACATCTGTTCATGTGAATCATATTGACCAGGATCATCATATTCTACCTGTTAAATTACGTTTGACGTGTTTATTATGTTGTATGAATCCTTTGTAAAAAGGTGTTATTATTTAAATTTAATGCCAAATTTATGTACCTTATTCGAATCAACGTGTGTTTTTTTAGAGTACTATATTTTTGCATATTATAAGTTTCTCATCTATGTTAAATAAATAATCAGTTTACACATTAACAGAAGATAATACATGGCTAACAAAGATCTAACTAAATCAATTAATATTTCTGCTTCTAAGTGAAAACTACAAATATAGTCAAAAACAATATTTAACGCTTTTCAAAACCATATTTTATACTATTCGAAGGTTATTGCGGGAAATAATATCGACTTTCCTTCAATACAATAACCGCGTTTAAAGTTTGCAAACTGCGTATTTCTCATAATATTTTAAGTTCAACTGAACTATTTTACGGAAGTTGTTGATATTTATCTTATTTTTATGTTTTAATCCTTTTACCAGCACAAGAGAACATAGACACCGATGAGTATCTGGATAGTGTTTACACGGAAGTCAAACGTAATCCGCGTAAAGGTAAGATGGAATTATCTCATATATCTGTTGAAATTAACGAACGAAATGCCTTCACTTAATACTTAAATATCCTAAATTTATTTGATAATTTTGCGGTCACAAATGTGAAGATTAGAAATTTTTGGCAACTAATATAACCAAATATATAATAAGCTTGCCTAGAGATTTTTGTTTGAATACACCTTAATTTGAGCGGAAAGAAACCTATATTAATTGTTAATTTTCATTATTAGATTGTTTAATGTTTTCATAGTTCACTTAATAATGTTACTGTTATTATTATCATTTGCACAAATAACCTTGTGTATGGTAAATTATGAAATTATCACTGAAAAATTGACAACTACAGCAGCCAGGACTAGAACCCTGATTTTTTCTTATTTGCCAGTTGGTAAACATATCAAACCGGAAACTTGAAAGTCCGTTTTCGAGGCCGGTAACGGTGGCTGTCAATTTTTTCGTGTTGATTTCAACCTTATTATTATTATTTGGTATATTCAATTGTTACTATTTATCATGTAGAATCCGTTATGTATTGAGAAATGTTCTGATACAGCTTGTGAATGGGTTTTAATTAACATTACTTAAATACACATCGACAATACCTAAATTAATAAAGTTAGGTTACTGTCCTACGAACATAAATCAAAAAACAACATCTTAAGTATGAACCTTAAATATGCACCTCGAATTTGTATGTTCATTCCAAGAATAAGTCAATTTGGAACTGAGTTCTATTTACTGGATACAGATTTAAACCTCGCGGTTCTAGATTTAAATGCATAGAACGTCTAAAACGTAATTCAACAGTAGCTTTACTTATTGAATTAAGGAAAACAGGATGAACCCTAAATAATCACAACTCTTATAACACATAATATTACTTTAATATTGTGCTCACAAAAATTTTCACCTTCATATTTGTATCGTGAAAAAGAAATTAAAGACATTCTTCATTACGTTAATTTTCAGCATATCTATGAATCTATACAAGGAAGGGAATATACAATGGGATTCCAAAATATGAGGACATTCTAACCTAACCAACCAGCAAAATCTATATTTTACAGTAATAAATATTTTGGTCCGCTATGTGGTACTACTATCGCTGCGCTCATTAGTCTGTATACACATGTTTTGTGCTTCACTCTTCCTGTTACTGAAAGATCTGATGGAGGTCGAAATATAACACTTTCATTTTTTGTGCGTGTGTACAAATGGAACATGTATATTGTATATTTATATTTCAGCTTTTACCTCAAGTTGCCCTAACGGCTTTCTTTTGTTTATGACGTGTATATTATAACAGGATTATGATGGTATCATTTTTACATTATCATAAAAATGTAGTTATTAGTCATTGTAAAGGAAAACTGATGTGTCGATAAATTAAGCATGATCTCACTAGAAAAGCACAGTCACCGTAGGTCGACTAATAAACAAGTCATTAATGTGTTAATTTATCATCAGAAAAATTGTGCAACTTTAGAATTAATCACGCTTTTCCGTTCACTCGGTTCACTTGTGACCAATGCATCAGAGACAATAATGGATTACATGGATTGAGAAATGAGAAATTAACTCTTCACCTTTGAGCTTTTACTAATTTCCGTAAGATTCTGCTTTTTTTATACCAAATCAGTATGATTTCGGGAAATGAGTAATTCCATCATGACGTAAGGACACTTATGGATATTTAAAGGAAATTTTTTGAGGAATTGAGAGGATTTTCAGAGTTGGTGAAAGCCGTGAGGATTGCTCTGAGAGTAGTATGAGCGAAACAGTCATGTATCTAGAACTTGGTTTCAAGGGGTCCACGGGAGAGGAAGTGTCATAGCTCTGTTTGGGTGTAAACTTGACGCAAAATGCATAAAATTGTACTAATTTTACAAAAAATCCAAATTTCTTGAGGGCCCCGGGCCCCCGAACCCCCGTAAATGCGTCTCTGGAACGAAAGTGTAGAAGACAGCGATAAGAACATTGGAAAGTGATAGATTGTCGTACCAGACATCAGTGAAGTTGTCTTTTCCATCTCAGTATACACCTTTTAAACGTTCAACATAATCATTCACACCAACAGGTGTGTTTGCTCTTTCATTTTGTGATTGGTTAACATGACTGCTCATTATTTGAAACTTTGCCAGAAATCATGAAAATTTCATTAACTAAATTTAGTATTTTTGTGTTTCGGTTTTTTTCATGGTTTGTTATGCACTTTAGATATTATATTGGTGGCTTACCGTGGAGATTATCGCGAGTTCGAGAGTCAAAATGCAAAATTTCTAGTCGATGTTAATTTAATTCCCAAAACCTTTTACTATATTTTCCCGTACTCTAACAATGTACTGTATATTGTATAATATGATAAAATAAACATATAATTAGACATTAACCTATTTCACTATTTAATATTTTTCTTTTTTCTTTTACAGTTTACAGAAAACAGTATAACTTTATAAAGTTAATGATGCAGATATGGCATTCTTACAGGGCGTATCCAGGTAAGAACTTTGTAACTTTATGTTTCCATACTGGATGAGCATTTTCTTGATGGAAAATTTTCTGTTACTTAAAATATTACGAGTTTAAATATTTTGGAAAAAATACTAGTAAATTCTTACTATGGAAAGAATTGTCCTAAGCACAATGTAGTAACAAAGGCTTTCCTTCTTACAGTGCAACAATGACGTTCATAAAAAAAACTATATAAAAACGATATGTGCACGAAATTGAATATTTCATATGAAAATGTATTTTCTATTGAACTTCTGGCGATAAGCAAATTAAAAAGAAAATAATTACTACAAAAAGTATCAGCATATTCCGAAAAGAAAATTTACTTTACATGCATGTGAAATAAAAGCCTTACAAACATGTACCTATTCAAAATTATAATAGTGATATATCGCACTTGTTGAGCAGAAACTCATACGAGATTTTGAGTTAATATAAAGTTGAAGAAACCTAATTTGTCTACATGTTAAGCATCGTTATAACATTCTATTTGCTTTAAAACAAAAACTAAATTAAGTAGTTGTAGTTTTAAATTTTAAATTAATCTCGTATATAACATTTTTGTTTAACGTATTTTACGTACATATTTAAGAATTTTAAACCTCTTCACGCAAGATAATAAATGATCTGGGAACGTAAAAAAATAAATGGACAAAATAATAATCAATTAACAAAATTAATGAATTACTCCTTTGCATGTATATCACCAATTAATTGTTTCGTGTTGCAAAATTTTACAGTTGTTGACGTTTCGTATTCAATCATTTCCATCATCAAAAACGAAAGGAAAATAGATAGGAATGAAAGAAAGTAGAAAAACAAATTATATATAAAGGACCGAATTCAGTTATAAATGTTGAGTAACTTTTCAAAACAGTTCCCAAATACTTAGAATGTAGGTGTATCATTAGGTCTTATACAAGTCTTAATGAGGTTGAAGAAGAAATCCAGCTGTACCCGAAATATTTAGATAGTCATTAGTTTTACAATACGGAGGAATTGAAGGCATGTACGTAAGTATTAATTTAATTATGGAAGATCTTCGACTACCATAAATGTTGAAAAATACATCAAGTCAAAGTAAATAGTATGATTAATATTTCGCATGCTTATCTTAATAAATCATTCAGAAAGAAAGTTATTAGCTAATAGTAAGTGTGCCGAGTTTTACATTTGATTACGTATTTTACATTGTTGAGGATATTTTCTGCATTAACAATGGTGTGCGTAGAAGTACAAATATAGTTAAGAATGCTCACGTACATACCAAGGATATGAAACGGAAATGGTAATTAAGCATTGATATTGTATACAATCAAACTTGCATAATAAAATAAGTAACTATCCGCTTGTAAATTGATAAAAACTATACACGTATTAGATGTGTAGGAAAGACAATAATATCTTTTCCAAACTTCAGTGCTAAACATGGAATATCACAGTATAATATTTCAAAAGTGATTTTTTGGATAAACTTGTATTAATGCTATTCTTTTGTATGTTTTTTATTGAGTATAATTTTGATCTCTTAAATTTATCTGTATGTAACTGATTTAAGGGTACCTGTTATATGTGGAGATATATGAATCTACTAATCCTAAAAAATATATTTCTCTTAGTATTTTAAAAATCTTATTATGGAGACATAAACAACTTGATTTACAGCTTAGTAAATGAAACAAATGATGAAGTAAACGAAATAATAATTCAAAATAATGTCGTTATGAAACAAAAGTCATGTAATTAATTTTAAAACTAATATTTCATACTTATAATTGATATGTAGAACTAGAGGACCATTTCTGAGTCACTAGAAATCTTTGTGGAGCAAATTATGCTATAAAGTGTGTCATTATATGAATTCTAAAATAGTTAATGGTACCAAAAATATCGAAAGAAAAGACTTAAATTATAAACTAAAATCCCCACCAAAATTGAAGACTTTAATTTGAAAACATTCCAAGTCCACCTTAGTATATTTTTTAGGAAGAACGAAAAACAGTCCAAGGTCTTCGTATGTTATCCTGTTCAGCGGAAATTATTTTGTATTAAGAAGGGTTTATGTGGTGGGATTAGGGTATAATATTTATGCAAGTAGATAGCCCTTGGAACATAGATATCGACGAACAGAAAAAAATGCAAATACGGAGAAAGTGGACTTGGGATGTTTTTCAATTCAGGTCTTCAATTATCTCCAGTTAGAAATCCCAAGCTACTTAACCTCGTTATGGGCTCTTTGAAACGTCCATCATTCTATTATTAATTATCAGCATGCAAGTATAGGCCTCAACTTCATAATTTCCCCTTACTTTACACCTTAGAAATGTTCTCATGTTATCTAATTTTTTACTAAATACCATTTTCTAAATTATGTTTACACATCCCTCTAAGTAACTTACAAATACAAATTTATCAGGTTTTTAAAATATTATGGCCTAAGTCAAAATTTGCCTAAAAGCATTAGAAAAAATTTGAAATATTAATTTCTAATCTAAAGCATCGACTTCATAAGTGCTTAACACCGATACCTTTGCTAGACGTAGGGGCTTTGATCCTTTTATATTGGAACCCAAGCTTGAAAATCTATTCAATCTTTTGTTATTTAATATATGCAATATTTAAGACTCAATGCAAGCGGTTTTTCCACCTTTTTCGTTTTATGACACTTACTCAAAATTCAGTGCAAAGTAACAGAAATTAACTTTCACAGACCAAAGTTCATTTCGTACTTCAATAATGGGTGCAATTTAATGTTTTAAAAGAATTTAGTAATAACAACAGGATTGTCTGCAGGACATTGTTCTATCCCCAAATTGTCTGCACTCAATACTGAAGTCTCTATTGTCACTTGTTTAAAACTAATTGTACCCAGTATTGAAGTATAAGTGTATCCCCCTGCATTTTACCTTTTATTTCAAGACTCTATTGACGTAAGGTTGAATGTAGTTTTAGAATACTAAATTTAGGTACATTTCATTACGAGCATAACATTGACTACGCTACTTTGAATTTTATCAAGAAGTATTCCTTATATTTCAGATAACGAGGAAACGAGACAAGGGTTTGAGAAGAAATTAAATGAGATTTGGGATCGTTACAGTTCTGTAAAAAGTAAGTAACTTGATTTATTATGATCTTTATTGAAGATCTGGATTTCTCCACGTAACACTATAAACGAGGCTGATGGAGTTTGTTTTTCTACATACCAAAGGATGTAATAATCAGTGGCTATTGAAATTCCGAACACATTTCAGAACTTCGAGCCTTTGGATCCAAATACGAACTTTTACGAATAGTGGTTCTGAGAAGTAGTCCAGGCGCATTTGTAAGTTCGTGGGATTTTGAATGAAGGGATATTGCGGGTGGGTGGAATACCTTCATTAGAAGGTACCTAATCATGTGGTACCAGGTGGCAAGCCGAAAACTGTGGCAGGGGACCGTGAGGGGGGGAAGCAAAATGGCCGCCGGTAAAGTTTATCTCTCTGCTTTTAAAGTGCTATAACTTCTACAAATGTTAAATTAAAACGTTGGTGGTTGTGCGAATATTTTAATAACACATTAGAAATTCCATTTTAAAACAATCTGTTCCCATAGCGACGCCATATTTTAAATATGGCGTCCTTAAATCCCAAAATTAATTATTCTCGATCCCTCTTCTTCATATTCAAAGGGAAATAATTCGTAAAGCGCCACAGGTAGGGGAAATATCCCTGCAATAAACGTTGTAGGCCAGTTCAGGGGCTTTCCAACAAGATATGTTCCATTTCTATATCTTTAAAACTAACGGAGCTTGACTAGTTTATGTAATGGTAGGTGTATGGCTTATGACTTTTAATGCAGGACCAGAAAGAGTGGTCTGACACCTACATTTGTAAGTTCGTGAGTTTTGTGTGAAGGACTATTGCGGGTAGGGGCAATGCCTTCATTAGAAGGTACCTAATCATGTGGTACCAGGTGACAAGCCGAAAACTGTGGCAGTGGACCGGGAGGGGGAAACAAAATGGCCACCGGTAAAGCTCGTCTCTCTGCTTTTAAAGTGCTATAACTTCTACAAATTTCAAATTAAAACGTTCGTGGTTGTGCGAATAATTTAATAATACATTAGAAATTACATTTTAAAACAATTTGTTCCTATAGCACGCCATATTTTAAATATGGCGTCCTTAAATCCCAAAATTAATTATTCTCGATCCCTCTTCTTTATATTCAAAGGGAAATAATTCGTAAACCGCCACAGGTAGGCGAAATATCCCTGCAATAAACGTTGTAGGCCAGTTCAAGGGATTTCCAACAAGGTATGTTCCATTTCTATATCTTTAAAACTAACGGAGCTAGACTAGTTTATGTAATGGTAGGTGTGTGGCTTATAACTTTTAATGCAGGACCAGTAAGATTGGTCTGACACCAACATTTGTAAGTTCGTGAGTTTTGTGTGAAGGACCGTTGCGGGTAGGGAGAATGTCTTCATTAGAAAGTACCTAATCATATGGTACCAGGTGGCAAGCCGAAAACCGTGACAGGGGACCGGGAGGGGGTAACAAAATGGCCGCCGGTAAAATTTGTCTCTCTGCCTTTAAAGTGCTATCAGGGTGAGTCATATGTTCGTAGCGTTGGGTGGCCCCGCCCACTTGATGCCGGAAAACCATGCGCAACGTGTAGAACAGTTGAAGGTGATGGTAGCAGAAAGCGTGTCACGTGTCTGTTTGATCACAACGTTAACGGTGTGTTGGAGGAACTACGCGTTGAATACACAGTTGGCAGGACAATGGCTGAGGAGAAACTTGTGTGTCGTGTGCTTCTGCGCCATTACCGGAAAAAAGGTTGAATGCAGGAGCAGCGGCCAAGGATATTTGTGTCGTAGAAGGTGAAGGTAATGTCCACCAGTCCACAGCTAGAAAGTGGTTTCAACGTTTTTGGTCTGGTGACACCTGTCTCGATGACATGCCGAAGAGTGGACGCCCTGTGACGACGGATATCGATTCCCTCCTGAACACTGTTGAAGGAAACCCAGGAACCAGTACCCGTCAGTTGGCAGATGAGGTCCAGACATCACAAACCAGTGTTGTTCGTCATCTGCATCAACTTGGGTTTCGCTCCAGGCAACCGAGAATGGTTCCCATGATTTGACTCCCGCTCAAGCTCAACAACGTGTGACCCTGTGTGAAGAACTGCTTCGAAACCCAACTGACGACAGGTTTTGGCAGCGGATCATCAAGACCGATGAAAAGTGGATCTTTCTTCGTTATCCTGGCACCGGAAAACAATGGCATCGACCAGGTACCGAGCGCAGCCAGTGGTTCGAAGAAAAGACAATGTTGTGTGCGTGGTGGAATTTCGAAGGCATTACTGAGTTCCTTGCTTCAAAGCCTGCAGCCTGGTATCGTCAGGGGCTTGTGTCACTGGTGGAACGTTGGAGAAGGACCATACAGTGTGATGGGATGTACTTCGCCGAATAGGCTTCTGTGGTACAGGGGGAGGCGGGTGCTGCACATTATCCATGAACACGCTACTAACATATGACTCACCCTGGTATAGCTTGTACAAATTTTAAATTAAAATCTTTGTGGTTGTGCGAATATTTTAATAACACATTAAAAATTCCATTTTAGGACAATTTGTTGCCATAGCGACGCCATATTTTAAATATGGCTACCTTAAATCCCAAAATTATTCTCGACTCCTTTTCTTTATATTCAAAGGGAAATAACTCGTAACCTACCACAGGTAGGCGAAATAACTCTGAAATAAACGTTGTAGGCCAGTTCAAGGGCTTTCCCACGAGTTATGTTCCATTTCTGTATCTTTAAAACAAACGGAGCTAGACTAGTTCTTATGTAGAAAAGAGAGTATTCTTATGAAAATTTTAGAGAATGTCGGCAAACCTACAGAAGAGGATGAGAAACCTGTAGAAGAGATGCTGCTCCAGGAAGATGAGAATATCAGTTCAGAAAGTTGGAGAGAGAAAAAATCGGAAGTGGAAGATGACGAAAGAATAGAACTGGAAGAAATCGATTCAACAACACCCGTACTTACTAGCACTGAAGCATCAATTACACACAGATCAGCTGCTTCTTACTCTGTTGCTATTCTTGATGACATGGCGGAACCCCAAGCGTTGATAAAGCCAGCGCATGTTAACAGATGCATCGATTTGTCCACAGAATTCTGCAAAAGAATAGAGTCAACAATCTTGAAATACCGTGAAACTCATCTTGTTTTTGATAAGTATGGAAATAAGTCATCAAAATGTAAATCTGAAGAAAAGAGCAAGAGACAGCCCAACAATCGAATACAAAATATCTGACTCTGCCTATATTGGCAGAGTCAGATATTTTCTATTATTAGTGGTAGTGATATTTAAAAAAATATCACTATGAGAAATCTTCTGTCTCATCCAAAAACCAAAGATGCATTCACAGCTTATCTTTCGGAAAAAATTCTACTTTATGTAAGCAAGTTGGGAAAACACTTACAAGTAAGGTTCGCGAACGCGCAGAAACAAATATAGCTACAATGTGGTTCAAATGAAAGAGCATGACGAATATAAGCATAAAACACCGAAAGAAACTTCTCCTTCATATATAATTCAAGAGTAGCGGCACTTGAAAATCGAAAAAAATGTCGAATAAGCCAGGTGAGGCGCAGTCCAGAACCACCCTTGTATTTTGAAAACGGGTTGACGGAGGATGATGAAACTTGGGATAGATGTAAACAGGATGGGGCCACACCAGATGATGCTAGTAGGCATCATGGCAGCCATCTTGAAATCCGCCATCTTGGATTGAGTTCCAAAATTTTAAATAGGAAGAGGGTCAAGTGACATATGCATTAAGGCTAGAAGTTTACCACCAATACGCCTGTGCAGTTATTTTTTCCATAAAGTAAGTCATTTTTTAATTATTG
>JAGDQP010000056.1:66460-112135 GCA_022664845.1 Lepisma saccharinum
AAGGTGTGGAGATCCTGACATCGTCATTTCATTATGTGACAAGGTGTGGAGATCCTTATTTGGCAAGGTATGGAGATCCTGACATCGTCATTTTATTATGTGACAAGGTGTTGAGATCCTGACATCGTCATTTCATATTTACCCCTCGCTAAATTGTAGTTCATTGTGTACAGGTGTATACCAACTTAAGAGAACTGAGCTGAAGATGTGGTAGATGTATCTCGTATATGAAAATTTCCATAACTATTTTAATTAGAACATTTTACTTCAAATTAAAATATTGGTAGAATTGAGACTTTGCCAAGTTAAAATAACTAACTTGTAAGTGCCAAAATAATCATATTTGAGGTTCTGCTATGAATATATATGAATAGCCTACCATTGCCAAGTTTGAAGGTATCACCTCTAGTATAACTAAGGTAACCTGAGGTAGGATGGGTGGCTGGTGGGATCATTCCAAGGACCTTCCGTCCACTAAGCAACTGTCTTCATGATCTACATCCGCTTAGTGAATATAATCTATAAACCAGCATAAATGTTCACCTGAAAGATGTATGTACCTATCTCATTCTTGCTATCTATGATACTATTTTAAAATTGTGCTATGTGTTAGTGTGTCACATACAAAAATAAAAGAGAATTTTGTTTTTCAAAAGAAGCTTTTGGAACGACAAAGATCTTCTCGCTTTCTGAAGACGCTTGAAAATTACGCTTGCTGAAATTATGGATTTGAGTATGTTCAGTAATATATATATAATCAACACATCAACTATTATCACTTGGTCCAAAAGTGATGATATTCCGCGGTTACCTTTTTCTGTCTATGATAAATGCGTGTTTCTTGAATAGTATTTCTCCATCATTTTCTAAAGAAACTGGCCCCTGTCTTAAGAGTCCCCAATGGAGTTAAAAATTTTAACAAGTAATTTTCTGATGAAAAATTTTCAGACTCTTGGAAATACGCAAATGTTGTATATATTCACAAAAAGAACTCAAATCTTCAATTACCTTGTAAGACCAACTTCTCTTCTTCATACTCTGAAAAATGTATACCGAAACGTATTCTTCTTTATGTGTCTCTCCATCCATACGCTTTTCATACCTTTCTTCACTTTAGTGACGAGTTTTAGGCCTCTATCGAAGAGCTTCTCTAAAAGTTCTTTCCTTATGTAGCTCTTTTCTGCAAACAAAAGTCCGGTTAGGTTTTTGGTTAGAGACGACACAGGTTTTCTGTGAACAACGTTACCTCTGGTTAGCGTAAATGCTTGAATTTCGCCAATTTCGTTATGGATTATGGATTTATTACTGCCTCGTGAGAAACAAACGTTTAAATTTCTCAAGCTACTCATTAGCGCTATGGAATGTAAAACTGAACTTGATATAATTTACTCAGATTTTTTTTTTTTTCAAACTAGTTAATTGAGTAAGTTGTACGCTTGTTATTCACATTGAGTCCCATTTTTGATGCGTATTAAAAGATCTTCAAACTGAATTAGGCTTTAATATTTTATTTACTTGTAATTCTAATTATTGTTTTAATATCAGTAAGTTAAGTTCCTCAGAAAAAAATCATAGTAAATAAAAAGTCATATTTCGATAAAACTCTATTAAGTTAGACATGGGAAGAAAGACTCTTCTGTAAACGAAATTTTCAACACAGAAATACCCTATCTTCTGCACAGCACTCAGTGATCTAATTACGTCAAAGAATTTAATGATCTTATTACGTTATTATTATCAGAATAATTTGATTATTTATATCTTAACATATTTAGTAAGCGTTCATATTATTTTAGAAGTTATTTTTATCTATGAAAATATCAAACGAAGTTTTCGTATGCTCATATTTTCAGTGATATTGGCTTTTATGTATTCTCTAATTGTATGTATATTTAATTATAATATGCCTTTATATTTTTCTTAACTGGTGTAAATCTTGACATATGTTCAATCGTTTCTCTTAGGTAGAAAAATAGAACGATATATATTTGTTACACGGATGATGCAGTTCTGGAATAAATTCAACACATTACCAGGTATTTTATTTCTATTCTTTAGAATACATGGAGAGGAAAAAAATATTTTAAAATTTAATCAAAATAAATAGCTAAATGACATTTTTACGTAACGGAATAATGTTCAAAACTATATACACAGGCTACTAACATCTGAAATATTGTGTAAATAATTTTATTACAGCTTAAGTTTGCCTACTGCGTTGTATTTATATTTGCTTATCTCCGTGAGGAAGATCCAGTAAATAATCGAAACGTTATGGTAGGTGAGTGTGTTACAGTAATGAAAGAACAGCATAAAACTGAGTTTACAGTGTAGAAAAAAATGGAATTCAGAATATTTACAGTAGATAAGTATATTATACGAAATCGATATGAAATTCCTGTTTTCTTAAAATTTACATATGCACCAATCATAAAAAAAATAACTTTTATTTTCTATTAAAACAAACTATATGTCTCTATCGAAATTCGGTATACGTGGAGAAGGAAGATTCATGGTCTTACCTTTGTAAAAGCACGGCTTCACAATGAAATTCACCCTAATTAATATGAGGCACAATGCTACTATCGATTTCGCATCTTGAGTTATCAATATCACCAGGTAGAACGGAAGGTAAGGTTAGGTTGGTATGGACTTCAGTGGACTTTCAGACTTTATAGTATCCTTCCATCCTATCCGATGATACAGATAGTAGTATTGTATGATTATTATTTGGAAGGCTTACTGCTCCAAAGCTTAGAGCATATATATCTTAATCTGAGTAATTATACTAGTGTTTCCTGTTTACATCATGGCAAAGTATTCAACGTAAACGGTTTTGGAACGCAGACAAAACAAAATATAGTTGATTTGTTAAACATACCATTTTTTTTTATTTGATAAGGTCCCACCCAAATATAGCATTTGCACAGTAAATTACAATATTATCTATTTTATGTATTTGTAAAGAAATTAATTCCAGAGTTTGCTCTTACAATTCTAAGAGAAAAGTTCATGTTTCGCTATATGTACACCATTTGTAGATGTAGAGATTTATCAAAAATACATCAAGAGAGCAAATTAAGTATATATTTAAATTATATAATTAGTGGATATACGTTTTACTAGTTTTGCTGTTAAAACCATGATTAAAGGATAGTTTCAGACAATCGATATCCTTAATAATTGTGTTTAAGTGGCAATTGTTATGACGTCTGTTTCTGAGCAAATTATGTAATTGTTACTATATATTTCTTTTGTAGCGGAACAGAAATTAGAGAATGTGTTCATTGCTCAGTTCACGCAAGCGTTAACAGAACAACTTCCTGGAATTGGTAAGTTCCTTTCTAGTTTTTCAATGAACTTACTCCTTTAAATTGAAAATCACAACAACAAATATTGAAAACATAAATTAAAATATAAAAAATTTAATTACTCTGGAAAAAAAGAATATTATTTTATTTTTGTAATCTTGATATATTTTGAACAGTTTTAATTATCTTGATAAGAACAGCTAGCATAATCGTCACTAATAATAATGAAGTAACATCTTAAAATATTTGTTGTCTTAACCAATTGTACTTGGTGAATTGTTTTGATATGCACCTCTGATATATGAATCTTTTTCTGTTCTCAATCTTTATATTAGATTTTTAAAATAATGTTAAGGCATTTGGCAAAACTGCATCAAATACAAAAGGTTAATTATTCACTTGTATCCCTTGGCAATAAATTACTTACGCGAATTCCTATTAGAACTACTGATTTAAATTTTTTAATAAAGTCTAACTCTTCTATTTATTCCCATGTATTTATATTCTACAAACAGCTATAATTTGCGGATTATTTGCGTTTTAGCAATGGAACTTTCCTAGTGATTAGCTGTCTTTGTTTAGTATTTGTTAGATGTGCAAAATCTATTTTTCAATAGACATGCCCCTTCTTTCCCTATATTTTGCAATTGTAAACAAGTTTGATTTGTAATTTATAGGCTAAAGATACATATTTTTGAAACTCTATATTATATTTTATGCACGTGAGACTGTTGTACCTTGAGAATGGTGTACCTTGGTACAGTCTTATGTTTCTGACTCTTATACTATATAGCGGCCACTCGACACAGTACGTTGTGTGTCAAGCTTTTCAGGCCTTGTGATTTTGTTGTATTTTGGTTGTTGTTTGTTAAGTTAATTGAAGAAAAGCATTTTCAATAGTTAAAAGTAACTTTTCAGATTTAAATATTGTTTTTATATCGTCGTTACCGTGTGCACATTATTTCATATGAAATAGTAACCGTATACAAGAGAATTACATAAGTTTTTCTATGACAAATTTTCATTTTACATATAACATTTTCAGTATGCCTTAATGGTAATGATTTCATACATCCTCTTGTACTATGAAACATGCATATATTGAAACTTGAACTGATAAGAAGAACAGGCACTAAGAAAACATAACCAGAACAAAGAACAGCAAATAAATACATATATAGGAGTATTGATGGTTCCTTTGAATGTTTAAAACTAAATAATATGGAAATAGTTTTTTAATAAATTATCACACAATTTTGCATGTCACAAACAAACGAACTTAATAAAATATTTCCAAAATACTTTTTTTCGAGTTTATTTGGTTAATTTGCCCTATTATATGTGCATGTTTCAAGGTACATGAGGCTGTGTTCCAAGGTACAGAAGCCCTTGTACCATAGAATACTTTGCTCGAAATTTTTAAGGTATAAAAGCACTGTTAATGAAAGAAAGCAGAAATCAAATACTGAAGCAGTTTAATTTTGAAAACTTCCAAGTTTAAGAGCACAGAATTGAGAAAAATATTGTTTCCAAAACTATAATTTGTAAAACGTAAAATATGTTTCAGGGTACAACAGTTGTTCATATCTCTTAACGTAATATCATCTACTAAATGAAGCAAATAAAAATGTGTTTTTCGTACAGAAATATTATCTTCGTTTTATTATTCAAAACATTTCTTCACCACATTTAAAAACTATCAGTATGTTAAAATTTTTGCTATTCGTGATAGAAGGTTTCAATATAATCAATTCTTCGTTTCAATTTACTATGTATTTCTTAGTTACTTTCTAAGAAAATAGTTCTTACAATAATTGCTACATGTTTAAGTCTATACATTGTGACAGCTTTTATAATTCATGCGCTAAGTCATCTAGTTAACGTCAAGTCATCTGCTAGCAATATGTGTAACATTGAGAGGAAATACTACAATGGAAAATTATTTTATGTTCTGTAAATTTCGGAATATTACTAGCAAATTCTTTTATGTAAATCTACATTTACAATCGGAGAATTAGCAAACATAAAAGAGATATCTTTAATGAAATCTAACAAATTACCGAATGTATTATACAGAATTGTTTTGCTTTTATTTATTTCTTAAAAAATAGTAAACTTATAATTCTTATTGTTTCCGATTTAGAAAACTCTGAAGGATTTAAGTCAATTGTCAACGAAATATATAGGCTGTTAGTTCATGCACAAGGAAAGTCAGGTATGTTACATTCTCAGTTACTTGTTTAATTTGCTTTAAGGAGAATACTAAAATTCTGTTACTTGAACAGGAAAATATAATATATATTGTTTTTTCTTTATGATCACTGTGATGGAAATTATTTAAAATCAAATATGATCATGAACGCGAATTTTAAATCAATATTGGATCTATGAAATTTTCTAGTATGAGTTTACTCATTAAGAAATCCTAGACTGAAAATAGTACTTTGATTTCTTAAGTAGAATAAATACTCTTAAGAAGAGTAAATTTGCACTTATTAGAGGTACTCATAAGTTAAGTTCTCGAATATGGAAAAACACATCATATAAACTATTATTATTTTTAATTAAGATCAAGTTTATCCAATCACACAATAAACTTACTTCTTAGATATTAATATAATTACAACATGTAAAATTTATTGTTACCTTTCTCAGTTTCAGATTAAATTGAAGTATCTTACTAATTCCATTACTTTTGGGCATTGTATTAGATTGAAATCTACATTAAATAATTAGGTGGCATGAGGAGTATTTTAATTCAGATTATGTAATACTTAGAGAAAAAAAGTTAACTGTAAGTTTTTGAAATATTACTTGGAAAGTAATTATCATATTAATTGTAATTTAAATTTTAATCATTCTGATTAGTTATTTTGTATATTAGTAAAAATAAACAACTAAATGCCTGTTTCGAAATGAACTCCTATAAAACAGAATAGGTACTTGTAGACTCTGATAACTACACTACATACTATAACTACACAAAAATTTCCGTCACAAAGAGTTTCATATACGAATGCCATTTAAATCTAGTTTTTATGTTGATAACAATTTCTGAAAACCTGTACGATATTCGTAGTGGCAATTTTAGGAAGCTATCTGAATATAAAAACACATGTTGCATCCTGCATGAAGTAAAAAAGCTCTAGTTGATTTTTAGAATGTTTTTCATAGTTGAAAGCTTGTATTCAGTTTAGTTCCTTCTTGTTATTCGTTTTTATTGTTTGCAGAGTAATCATTAGTTAGTTCTAGGTTCAGAGTATACGTAAACTAATTTGTAATTGTGAAATTCTCTCTCTCTTAAAGGTATCCCACAGATCATAAATACCACCTGCTCATTATACCACAACCAAATAAGAAAAACAAATCAAATTATCATATTTTCCTGTAATGTTAATATTTCACAACAATGACATTACACTAACTTTATACGACTCTTTAAGAATACTTGCATGTATTTCGCGTCTAATGAATCATATAGAGTGATAGATAGATTCAATTGGACATTTTTAACATTTTGACGTTATTCAAATTTCCTTACGATTTAAGTAGGTAGGTCATTTATTCGGAAATAATGAAAGAGTAAATTCAAATTTTATAATTAAAGAGACTTCTGCTTTACTTTGAATGTTATGTTTATTTCATTATATAACTGTTTTTTTTTGTTTCTTATTTAAAACATCTGTTTGTTACAGGTAGCAA
The DNA here is from genome assembly GCA_022664845.1 of Lepisma saccharinum. Lineage (NCBI taxonomy): Eukaryota > Metazoa > Arthropoda > Insecta > Zygentoma > Lepismatidae > Lepisma > Lepisma saccharinum. The sequence goes on from JAGDQP010000056.1 coordinate 73,474, forward strand.
AGAAGTACAAAATCACTATGTGAAACTTCTTTTGAAGCTGTGGGCAATGCACATGATGGGTCAAGGTTGGTACAAGCTTTGTGCATAATGTTTAATTCTTTCTTCTTACGCCTATACACCAGTAATATTGTAAAATTCTATAAGTTTAGGATCAAGAGAACATGGGAATAACATTAAGCATCCTTCATATTAGACTCAAATATTATTTTAAAGATGTAAAGGATACTACAATATTCAAATAACAGTATCTGGAACATAATTAATGAAAACCAAAGTAGACCAAATTACTCTGAAAATACTTAATAAATATCGTTAATAATGTTTGAAACTCAATATATATCGGAAAACAATTCAACCTTAAATATAAAAACAGAAGAAAACAGACTACATGCCTAACAATACAATGAAATAGTTAATATAAGTGTGCAATAATGAAAATATTTTCATGTTTACTTTTGATGACGTTACTCTAAACAATGAGATACCGTAATGTGTTCGTTTAGTTGAAAGCATATTATACTAGTCTCTCGCTAATCCGACACTCAGCAGTCCGGCCTCTCAGTAATCCGGTCTCTAGTCGCTCAAGCAAAAATGACGAGCACAACAATGAATTATCGTGTGCAACAATGTTGTTAGTTAAAAAATGTTAAACAATGCTATACGTATTTAAAATTGTGACTTTCTTACAGTAATTCAGTACATACAATGTCTTTGGATTTAATAAAGTACGGCCTGTATAGTCCCTATGGGTTCAAGCTAGTAATTTCGGATCCTCTCAATAATCCATATGTGCAAGGAATGGCCGGATTATATAGAGTCTAGTGTATAAGTTACTAAATGAGTATGAAGCCGCTGTGTTGACTATTACGGGAAAACGATAATAGCAATTTTTCTTTGTTCAAATTATCTTAGATTTTATGAGCGTTTCTTTACAACCAAGAAAGTCAGAAATATTCTTGACTAAAGGAAAATTATTTATTTATTTAAATATAATTATTTATGAAAAAATATATTCTGAAAAAATAATTTGCAGAAATTAATTTCACTATTAGAACTTCAGCTTTGTGTATTTTAATATGTTGTTCCTTGCTCCTATATACTCTTCTCATATGATGAACCTCATATATGGTATTTTATCTGCTGATAATGGGGTTAGAAAAAAAATACTTTCAAAACATTACGTACAAAATTTAATTTTATTCTTTTCAGTCGCCCCAACAGAAAGTGATTATGATTATATGGATTACGAGGACACTTGGAATGAAATGAAGAAGAATCCTGGACAAGGTAAAGAAAAAAAATCTTATAACGGTATTCGATATTAATTCATCGTGTTGTTTATTTTCTTTTAACTTTGCGAGCTGTAAGTTTGTAAGTCGTGTTATATTTTATTGATATACGTCACACAATTTTAATACTGAAATATTAAAAGATATCTATTTTAATATAGTGTTCAGTCACGCTCACATGACTTCTGCATTCTATCAGTGTACTTTAATTTGATTTGATGATTGTACTTTATAGATATTGGCACGTAGTCTTTGCATTTAAATATCCTCTGGTTCTAGTTCATTTTGCTGTCTTGTTCTGCTTCTTAATTTATAATGGGATTAAAATTGTTCTAATATTTCTTACCACGTGATAGGATTAACGCTAAAACTTGAAATCAAAATGTTGAAAGAATATTATTATGCAATCATTTAATGGTTTTATAAATACGAGATTTGAGGCATAAATCATAGCAACTGTTTTCTCTTCTCCAAGATAAAAATGTGACAACAATATGAAAGTACCCATCAAACAGTATGTTATCCGTAGTACCTAAAGGCGTCACGACATGACAATGTGTACTATGGTTGTCGCACGGATTAATGGTGAGTGAATCGTTGTTCGTTGTGGAAGTTACTCGGTGTGAACTGTGTTAGGTATGTGAAAACAGCTGTTCTCCGAGTCCACACTGCCAGAGAATGCCACAAAAAGATGGTAGAAGCAGTGGGTAATAACATCTTCCAGTACTGAACTGTCTCTAAATGGGTATCTGCATTTCAGTGAAGACGTGATTCAATAAACGTAAGATTTCTTGACTCCAACCTGATCGAGTGGATAGTATTCGATGCCTCCCACGTCACTGGTAGCGTGTTGTGGTGTAACTAGGAGATTACTTTTAAATTTAACTATAGCGATATCTGTGCGTCACCTTTGTTTACGTATTACTAATGTAGTGCTGTAATTAATAAACGAGTGTAGTTTTATCACCTTTCTCGCTCGTCCCTACTTACTCCTGGTACACATGACCTGCACTGTTCATATATTTAACAATACAAACAATGCTCCTTCCATTTCTATATTTCGAAATTGCATTCTGGTGCCGCATTCTTGAGGGAAAAAAAAGTAGCCATGACTCACTCGCCAACCCTCATAGAATATGGAAAAGTTTTAGAATAGTTTTCTGCGCCATCTATAAGAATTATCACACTTTAATACTAGTAATATAAAAAAATAAATGTGAATTATAATAATTATTTTTTTTATGTTCATTGGCAGTACAAATGCCATTTTTATTTGCTTGTGACCAACAAACTATAGGTCATGTCGGAGGACTTGATGAGATCCGGTAGACATCAAAAATAACAAAAAAAATATCGAAATATTAATTTAACCTTGTTTGTGCGTTGTTTACAGTTTCAAACTCTTTAATAGTGTTGTAAATATTACAAGATGAGAACTACCTACCTTCTCAAAGAAGAATACTATTTCAAAACTGATTTTATCGAATAGTGATTGTACATAAGTTCCTTAAGGTTGCGATTCAAGTGTCAAGGTTAACTGTCGAGATACTTTTGGTAGACAGTGTATATGAGACCCATAATGTTAATTAGAAATCAAAGTTTAAAACATTGGTTAAAATATGATTCACAATGTTAGTTTATGTGTTAAAACCACATACAAAACTTGTGAAATTCTTCTTTGTAATTGACCTGAATTTGTTTGTTGAACTTTTTGTGCTTTCTTTCAGTCCGTTTAGGAATCAAGTTTATCACAACTAAATACATCAGAAATTTGTGGAAGATCTTCAAGGACTTACCTGGTGAGAATTTTATATTTTGTTAATTTCTAAGATTGATTTTTTTTAATGTTATCCTTCCATGTTAATTTGTTTTAAGAAATTAAGAAAAACGCTCATTCGAAGTTCTTCAGCACTATTGTGATTGAACTTCTGACATTTCCTAGAAATTGAAACCAGCCGGTTAAAATTTTAGTTTTCAAAAATTATTTTTGTTAATTGATTTCTTGTTCATTGTATCTATGTAAACATGATCTAATTATTGATTTAGGAAATAGCTAAATCAATTCTTGACCTATTATTGTGTTTCATTTTTTTCCATCTTCTGTCATTATGGAGTTTCTTTTCTATTCTTGTATTTTAATTTTCTCAATGTTTATTTACTTATGCTAGCCTAACACAAAGCTTCTCGTTTAAAGGAACATTTGTTTTGATCTTAGTGTATTTTTATCCTTTTTAATTTTTTTATTCTTACTACGTAGACTTTCTTGAGCTTCACATTTGTTATAAACTGTGATAAGTGTTGATCCTCCTGCTTGGTATAGTTGGTAGCACACTCGCATTCAGTGCGAGCGGTCCTGGGTTCCATTCCCAACGCTAGCTCAAACCGTTCATGTTGATCCAGCGTTGTGGGGACAGTTAGTTACTTGAATAAGAAATATAAAACTGAGGTCATGTAAGTCGTTTAGAAAGGGACGTTATATTAACCTCGTAACCCTATATTTGAACGTAATACATCCGTCTGACAGGTCAGGACAGGGTCTTTAAAGAGCTGTTGCGCTACGCAGTTTATTGAGTGGCAACGCTTGCTTTCTTTAAACCCGGATGGTCAAGGTTCGACACAAGTAGATCGGAGTCCACTTTAAACTGGACGTCGGGTCCTAGGAACTTCATCTTGCTCCGATATTAAACCACAGTTAGCTCACCTTGCGCAGAGAGCTTCAGACCATAAACCTATCGCCGGACAGAACACTTACCATGATCGTCAGTATTATCAAGATCTTATTTTTGTAACCTCTTAGTAGTTGTTGACTGAAGAAGAGATAGAGAGTGTCAGAGTACATACTAAAAATCAATGTATTATCCCAACATTCATCTGGTATGACTGATGTATCCAAGGAAATATGGGTACGATCCAGCTAAAAAGGCATTGGCTCAGCCACTTTGTTCGATTTCAATTATGAAAATAAATCACAATCTTCTCGTTTTTCTTCTTAACTTTACCCCGCTTCAGCTCTGCACGAATCTAGATAGGCCCTTATATTGTTTCTACACTATTCTTCGTTTTTACTTTTGTCCGTTTTTCCTCTTTGATCACATTTTTATTTAATCTCTATTACTTTTTCTTGATCTTTCTTTCTTGGTCTTCTCTTTTCTATGTGACACAAAGTGTAAACCGTAAAGTGTGCCACGATCAGTATAAGTGTTGGGTAAGATGTGTTTAAAGCATAAATATAAGTTATAATTGTAACTATGCTTGTTAACAGGATAGTCAGAGAGAAAAAGGAAACGTGTTCTTTGCTTATTTGCTGCCTTGTGTGTGGTGTGTATGTCTGTTTCTCTATGTTTACATTTTACATGTTCTTTTCACTTCCTTTACAATTGTAATTCTTTAAAAGAATGATTATATTAACTTCATACTTTTGAAATATTTTGTTTGCCATAAAAGCTTAAACAATGTTAAAATTTAATTATTATTGTTATGTCTTTGTTTTAAATAGCATCTGAGGTATCGCAGCAGACAATAAGGCAAAAACTTACTGAATTCTGGAAACTATACAGCAAAGATGCAGGTATTCATATATTAATTACTCATAAACTACACTTATAGCTAGTTTTTCTAGAGTACTTGTTTTTGCATATTTAGTTTTAAGTTACCACAAGGAAAGTAGTTGTTTCAAAAGTATCTCGATGTGAAGCTAAACTTAAAACTCTATACATCTATCGAATAATTTCCAATGTTCTCTGTCATTATAAGTAGTTTCAATATCTACTTGTGGTGGACACACATTCAGCATCGTACACAGGGTAATGTTTCCTTTTTTTTCAATGTCAACAGTGTATCAGTAGCTTCCTAAAATCAAAGAACTTATTGGAATTACATTAAATTGATTAACACGTTTAGCTGACTCAACCATTTAGTGTAAGTCTAGGCTCTTAGTTACCTTTCTGTGTTTCTCTATGATGGCGTAATCTATATCGCAACTTCAGAAACAATGTAAAGGAACATTCTAAGACACTGTCTAAGAACTGTCTAAGGCACTGTGTAAGAACTGTCTAAGACGCTATCTACGAACTGTCTACGAACTGTCTAAGACACTGTCTAAGACACTGTCTACGAACTGTATAAGGCACTGTCTACGAACTGTCTAAGACACTGTCTACGAACTGTCTAAGACACTGTCTAAGAAGTGTCTAAGGCACTGTGTAAGAACTGTCTAAGACACTGTCTACGAATTGTCTAAGAACTGTCTAAGACACTGTTTACGAACTGTCTAAGACACTGTCTACGAACTGTCTAAGACACTGTCTACGAACTGTATAAGACACTGTCTACGAACTGTATAAGACACTGTCTACGAACTGTCGAAGGCACTGTGTAAGAACTGTCTAAGACACTGTCTAAAAACTTCTGTACTATCTCGTTAGTTTGGCACTTGAAACATCAGATGGCAAGCAGTATTGCTTGCGTCATAGACCAGTGATTGTTTTCACTCCCTGGTAGTGATTGTTTTCACTTCTTCCTGATTGATTTGGCACTTGGAACAAGGATGAGGACATGCGGGCGGGCACATCAGACATGCTTACTGCAAAGGATTTTACTTAAACAATGGCACTTGAAACGTTTTGGCATTTCCACTCTTCAGTTATTTTTGATTGAGAGTAGTGTGGTTGTCCTGCTTTTGTGAGCTTTCCACCTTATTCGCCAAGTAAAGAGATTTTTGTCTAGTACTCATACTAATGATACTTACAAAGCTTATATTACACCAAGAACAGTTGAATTATTTATCTCAGAAACTCGCTATCAGCCATAAGTGAAACGTGACAAATAGCGGATTTCTGAAATAAATGATCCAATAGAAGACTGATCACCAAAAAGAGACAATTAAATAATCTAGTCTAGCGTTGTTTGCAAAGGAATAATGCTGATAGGTAGCGCATTGGATATTACAGAGAATGTTCTTTTTTCATATTTATGAATAATATATAGATGTAGAAAAAAACTTATCCATGGTAATTTGTTAATAGTTCTAGTTTAACGAATAATTCATTACTATTTTGGCTGCCGAAAATTAAGTTCTGTGGGAAGGATGATCAGGTTATCATTTTGTGAATATTATAAATATGTTTATTTAAGTTATTACTTATTGAAATATTATGCCAAATGTAACGAATATACTTGAGCTTATGCATTAGAAGAACATCGTTATTAAACAAAATGTTATCACCAAATACTCAAGACTAGAATCTCTCAAAGGCTATTGTAAGAGGTAAAAGTTTATTAAAATACGAAATTTACTTTACAAAACTAATTTGTATCTTTCTGGAAATGTTGTACTCATCGCATTAACATTTATATTTGCAGAGAACGTGAATGAACTGGAAACATTTTTGCAACGTGCGATTGCCATTTGGATAAGTTACAAAGAGAAACAAACCCTAGGTAATAAATATATTTATTTTTCTTAAAAGAAAAGCAAGTTGTTTCTTGTAATCTGCTAATGAACTTCTTAGAATAGTCTGTTCACAATTATATTTGCCAAATTTTGTCACCTTTGTGCCAATCTTCAATTATAGTCAGTATCACTTAGCTATCTATGATCTTTCGTAAATACAATGCAAATTGTTCGATAACTACTATTTAAACATTGACAGAAAATCATGTAAACTGTTCTAACTTAGTGTCAAAACTTAGTATAATGTCTTGTGTTTAATTAATTAAACATAATTATTGTCTGACGTTCTTGTGACGAAAATTTCAACACTGTGGTATGACTTTTATCTATTAGAGTACTTAGCTTGATCGTTTCTTTACTTCAAACTGTAGGGCGTTGTATATGAAAGCCACATAAAAACATCTTTAAATATCCTATGAAGCCTGTTTCAAAAAACTGAAGTAAATCGACATTGAATCTTAATCAATTCGCCTTATCAATTTAACAATAGTTTAATTTACAGATACGAATAGAGAAGCAGAAATGTCCTAAATCAAAGAAAAAATAATGAATATTTTAAATGAATGTTTATCTATGCAATATAATTTTATTGACCTCTTGCCTTTAGTTGATCCTTGGTTAAAAATCCTACTTAGAGTTAAAATTGTCTAATTAGTACATTTTTTTTACTTCAGATAACACAATGTATATATATTAAACATCATGTCTCTTCCATTATCCACTCGTGTATTCAGTGAACTGTTTTCCTTCTATCTACTGATGATAGCCTAGAAGTCGCAATATTTAATGACTTCATAGTGTTAATTGTGTAATTGTGCATGCAATCTTCGTTAAGAATCTATGTTAGTACAATTCCTTTCCTCTCTATTGTAATTGCAACTATTATATAACAACCTGGAGACACAGTACCTCAATCCCATACATCTCAAACCTTTCACCTGGCTTCTCTATATCGATGGCATTTTCTTAATCTGGACCCACGGACAACAGTCACTGGAAACTTTCCTGCAAAACTTCAACAGCACCTCTCTCGTCAAATCGCTTAGTCCTCCAGGAAACACATAACTTCCCTAGATGTGGATGTCTTGATAAAGAACATTCAATTTGAGACAGACGTACACATCAAGCCTATCAACGGTATGTAATATCTCTATTCCAATAGCTCCCATTCATACCATACGAAACGATCTCTTCCATATGCTCTTGCTGTCCGGGACTCCTGCATTTGCTCCTCTGATGACCTACTACAAAATGTATTTCAGTACCCTCTTCTCAGCTCTCATCGACTGTGGATGTAAAATTGGATCGTACCAGAAATCACCATAGCTAAAACTGGCCTTACCGAGAAGCTCTCTTTGCTCCCAATCCTCTCCCTCAGCATCATCCCAGTCTATAAATCCTTCAAAATCTCCTCAAGCTGGCGCACCCCATACTCACTGTGCCACCTGAAACTGAGAGTATTTTCCCGTCATGCACCAGAATAGTCAACCGCATACCCCCAAATCTCAACACGATTCTCACCACAACTGCACCCATTCCGCCCCCTCCCCTCAAACCTGGCAAATACCATAGATCCCGCTGCACAACATGTTCTATTTTTGATCCCAATTTAATTTTTAAACATCTCGTCACTCACAAGACACTCTTTTTGACATTCTGTCAGTTGCATGTCTTCCAACCTCATTCATCTACTACTTTGTAGGCTGTGCTCCTTCTTCCACGTTGGAGAAACACAAACACCTATAACAATCTTCATCAACAACCGTCACTACTCCCCTAAATCAGAACGTCCTAATACCGGAATACTTCATATCACGGCTGCATCTTTGACGAAACCTTCCAAGTCATCATCCTGAAAATTCTAAACTCTAACTCATCTGTCACAGTTAGATAGAAATGGTAGCAGACGTAAATCTCTATCCTTTCCGCCAACAATGAACCCGGCCTTAACTGCATGTAACAAAATGTGGCACAGTTCCTTCTTCTTCGGTGTTGCTTCTCCCATTCTCTCTTCTTTGCTCCGTCTCTAAAAGAACTAAATGATGAGATCATTGTGCTGGAATTACTCAAATTGTAAAGTAAATGTCAACTTCTTGCACACAATATAACAAATATAATTTGATAGTTTATACATGTTGACACATAAAAGCTTACTAAGTACAGTAGGTAGTTCTTAACGAAATTTAAATCCAAACACAGGATTTGGCCACACTTGAAAACAGTTGAAACGAAACTTCCAACACATATCACAAATACAGAAACTTTAACAACATATTGTACACAACATTTCTTTTTACAGTATTTTCCATATAGAAATGAACAATGAAACAAAAATTGTCACACCTGAGAATGGTCTCTGGTTTGAGACTGAAAAGTACTACGTCAATAAAGAGGGTCTTTTCTAAACAAGGGTACATTATTTTTAGAAATGCTAAACAAAGAAATGAATTTTCTTTCTATGTTGAAATACGTATATTACTTCAATAATTCGTGCAACAGTTTTAAAAACAAGTAGAATTTGAGTTTATTTATGGTATTTTGGCTCAGATAGGGAAAACAACTGGAAAATTTACATTATATTCTAAAGAGACTGTGCGATAAATTGTTACTTTTCATGTGTACAAAGGAAGTGTATTAGTATTTACTTCTTTTATATTTAGTGATGTATTTTGTTTATTTTTTGCAGAATCAAGAACTGAATTTACAAAGCTTCTACTCAATGTGTGGATGTCAACTAAATCATATGTGAAAATTGGTAAGTAGGTTATGTTTTTTTTTTATTTAATCTTGAAAACAATGCTGTGTCGCTGAACACAAAAGTACTAACGCACAATGTGTTCAGAATTATACTCAACAGTTATAATTTACTTCCTCCTAGTTTAATGATATTTTTTTCTGTGTAATCAAGATCTAGAATGGGGAAATAATCATCAAATACATTTAAAGTAATTATTTCGCAGTACATTTCCAAATGTAACTAAATACATTAATTGTTTTACACATATTTATGAACTTTTAACCATTGTTGTGAAGAAATGAATGTTTCCAACGTTTTGGATACTAATTTCACTCCGTCTTAGTGACAATTGATGTAATTAATACTAAATGGGATATTAACAGTTTTATCTAATCGGATTGGAGATATAGGTATTTTAATAACTATTGCTTGAATACTTAACCATGAAAGTTGAATTTCTTTTATTTGGGTAAGACCGTAAGAATAAAGATGAAATTGTTTCTCGGTGGATTTTGTACTTAATGATAGCATGAGCGATTAAAGTCGTGTATAGAAAGAGTGTGGTTGTCTTATGTAGTATGAAGTAAGATCATCCCTGTCCAGCTGCATGTGTTGAGTGCAGCGAAAGCATGCTTGATGACAGAGGGAGTAAAATGTAACTTGTGTGCAACATAACAGGCACGAAATGAAGCTGACACAACTATACTTAACCAAGTAGAATAGTACAAGATTAGGAATGGTCAAAGTCGCTAACTTAGCAATGGCTTTAAGGTGCTTATCTGGGATATGTTTCACTCTTTTCAGAACCTCTTTTCCTTTACTGATGTGAAACGGATTTTGGCTAGTAAGCAGGTGGAAACCGATCTAATGAAACCCATGGTCAGTTAGCGACTTCGATCAGTGCATCGATATGTGTGTGACTATCCATACGATTCTATAACATTATCCTGATCATTTCCAACTCCAGTTCCGTGATTACTGCGCTGCCAAATAATACTAAACATATTGTCTCTCTCTAGATTTATATTAGCACACACATTCTCTCTACACGTAACACATACACCTACACGCGACTGTATATGCTACACAGGGCTTCATTTTTGACATATCGCTACGCTCGACACATACTGCTACACAAACTGTATACGCTACACAGAACTTTAATTAAGAGCGATATCGTTACGTACGAGACGTACACCTGCAAACAATTTCGTCCTCATGCTGAAAATGGAATCAAATTGACCTTCGACTAGTTGATATTGCTTGGTCGTTCATAAGAGTTATTATAATCAATAACTATATTTAAAGATTACTAAACTACTAATGCCATGATTGTTTTCCTGTATTCTGTGAAACGATTTTAGATTATTTGATTCAACTTAGCAAATTTCATAAGATGGATACCATCATAACGATTTAAGCAGGATATAGATCAAAGCAATTGATATATCATGTCTTTGTTTTATCTTTCTTCTTTTAAGCTTGCTACTCCTGACCATCATCTTTAACGGAATACTTTTTACAGGACTTAACGGAATACTTTATAAATATATCATTTATAGTCAGCAATCTTTATAGTATAAATTTGCTGACTTCATTCTGCAAAATTATTTCTTGTTACTTTACTGTACACTTTTGTATTTTGTTACTTAGGTTCTTTTTATAACACTGACTTTTATGAACTTTATAAAATAGTTATTGTGTATTTCGGCTAATTGCGCTATTGTCTTTAAATATCTTTAATCCACAGTTAGATTAACTTCTCTTTATCTTGTTCCAAAATTTCTTGTTCTCTGTCTTAATTTTCCTCTTTCTCTACTCCTTTTTATTAGCAATATTACTCGGTTACTAAATCAGTTTCTTTGATTGACTTCCAAATATATACATCTTCTCGGAAATAATAGAAAAACTCTGCTAATATTATTGTTCAATGCATTATATTGAAGTTGCTGGGTAACGAATTGAATATTAGATATAGTGTAGAACTCTTTAATTATTGTGAATTATTTCGTGATGTAACTATGCTGTTCGTTAAGAAATCAGAAATCAAAATTTAACAGTCACTTTCACAAGTCAGCTTTAAATATTTTATAGAATACGTATTAATAATAATTATATTTTTACTAATAAAAAGAAAGAAAACAGAAATAAATTAGATAAAAAACAATAAAAATAAAATAATACAACAATAAATCTGGCCCAGATTCAAAATGAACTCAACGATCTACGGTAATGGCCAATTAGGGTATGTAAAAACGTTTTTTGTTAATTATTCTGTTCGTATTTCAGGGTCAAGATACGACTTCATTAAAATGATTATCAATTTCTGGTTGGATTTTAGAGCTAAAACAGGTAAGTAGATTTTAACCAATCTTGTACTCTGGCTATTGTTCTACATATGTCAAACATTACCAACTTGTTGTACGAGGATTGCCCTTTTAATGCTTTTCTAGCGTTTATGTCTGTGTCCCAAACTTCACAATGACCGTTGTTTTGTTCTATCCACCGTTCATCTTCTATCCGAAACAACGATTTACCATACTTTCAGAAGTACGGAACAACATATCTTAGCACACACACTTCGGTATACTGTCTTGCTCTGTTGGTGTCCGCACGTCAGTCGTCATTTGTTTTGTAATACAGTCTTAATAGGTCTCTTTCTTCCCTCAAAGGAATCTTAGCTTACAGATCTTGAGTTAAAATAATCAAGCACCAGATTCTGTTTCGATTGTAAAACTCACTAATTAATTTTATTTTTATATGGGGCAGTCTAGTAAGTTTGGACTTCGGCCCGTCACGATTCGCCTTTAGGTGTTAAAATCCACACCCATGTCCCTGCCGGGACTCGAACCCGGGACCTTCCAGCCGACGGCCTACCGCCGCAGAAGGCTCGGCCACCTGGCCGGCTGTAAAACTGACCCCGCAGTTGTTGAATGAAGAGGATAAGATATATGCTATCAACGAGTGATAAAATACGATAGGTAATTTATTATTACTCAGACTAAAATTTTATTTAACACGGATATGAAGACATCGTGCTAAGTAAACTGATTGAAGCTGTGACGTCAGGGCTCTAAAATAGCCTTATGGCGTTTTTTCTAACTTCCTTTACTTGAATAGAATAGTAGCTTCGAGCCAATCATTAAATGTTTTACTTGTGGACTTAATTCCAACGGTGGACAATCCAAGAGTGGACAATCCAACGGTGGACAATCCAACGGTGGACAATGCTTTATGCAAGCCAGAAGAACAGAAGAAACATAGCTTGTGATATGTACAATTTCATAATACTTTTGACGTGAAATGAACTTGTGTTATTATTTTCATCAGGAAACAATTCAAAAGACGGGGGAAAAAGCTATAATTTATGGTAGTTCTCTTTTCATGAAATACAAAATATTAGTACAGTATTTTATTTTCAAATTTTGGGAAAGACTACTCTTATGTCAGGACTAGTCGAACCAGCGTTTTGGAAGTATTTTCCGTAAATAAGGTAACGAATTCATTTTTTTTATCACTAGAGCAGAGAATACTCCGATATTTGTTCATTCTTAAAAATCAAAATTATTTTCATGTTTTCTTTTGTTCCTGAAATTCAGAAAACCGAATTATTTCTGGAAGATTTATTTTGTTCAATTCTCTTCACGAATAACGTATACTAAATAGTTTATTTCTAGACCCTATAACATATTGAGACTTTAAGCATTGATTTGAATTTATGAACGAATTCTCCTTTCAATTTGCTTATATACTTCTACTCGAGAGAATCAGAAATATGACTACTATTTTGCAATTTTCAATACTTAATTTAAGGTTAGTGATTAATAAAGTTTTAATGTGTAATTTTCACAATTTAATTTTATATTTTCTGTATTAGTTTCTCAGGAAAGTGTCGATGCTTTCACTCAGAAGATGGTTCAAATATGGTTGTCTCTTAGCCCTAACAAAAGTAAGTATAATCCGTTACATTGACTAATGTCACATATTCTTTGTATTGAAAATAAGTGTTTGCAGTAGTGATCACATGGTAAAAATATCTTAATTTCGGATTAGCTGATTTGCCGTCTAGGGTGATTTCGGACGCAAGGGTGAATTCTAGTAGTATTAATCGAGTAGTCTGCTGACTCTGTCGATTGAATTTATAACCTACCCCTAACGTTAACTTTAATAGATATAATAGGGGTCACATGTGTCCTATTTGCACTGTTTTTGAAGTTTAATTTGCTCTTTTCGGATATGGTAGAACTATTAGATTTTTTATTTGATTACTTCTATGGGCGTAGACTAAGCGGTAAATATAAAAAGGAAATGCATTATGCACTTGTCATTTCCCAAAGCATGGCCAAAGCTAGAGTCCAGATTCTACTATTAATTATTCTATGATTATTACCATTTAAGTGAGCAATTGTCTAATTAATGGGAAATGTGGGACAATGCCAAATCAACACAAAATCAACACTGTCTTAAACCGAGAGATAATTATTGCCCGAAGAAACTTGGAAAAGCTAAGAGAATAAGACGAAGAGAAAAATCTCTTGCAAGGCATCCATTCTGTACCAGACTACGAGATCATTATTGAAAAAAAAAATAGACAATAAAAAAAGGCGCACTGGAAATGTTAGTTAGCTTTGGACGTTATATCTAGTGTAAGCTGATTTTGTGTATTAAAAAAAAATAAAAAAATATTTGCATTGAAAAATGCTGAAGAATGCCTCAAAGTGGAAAAATACGTTTGAGAACAAGACAGAATAGTGACATTGAACCCTTCTTTCTCTTCTCTCTGCATCGTTGTGTAAAATATAAGGAAATTCCATACTTTAAAGACAGGGTTAGTAAGCACGAATCTTAAAATCTAAATGATTCATGTTTTCGTGATCAAAAGAATTATAACGGATACAATTTTTCGTTATTCTTGTAAATTTTACAGGATACATTTATATATTTTTTGCTTTAGATAGTTTGTTATCAATACGATTTTTCATATATTAAATTTTAGTAAATAAACTATTTCGTGTGTCTATTGCAATCTTTAAACTGCAGTAATTTTTTTCTCTACAATATTTTTCTTGACGCATTTCAGATAATACGCAAATGCAAGTAACGTTTGGTAATGAAGTGAGGAAGATATTGACACGGAAGATTGAGACACAGGAAGGTAAGAACTTACCCTCAAATCTCTTTCAGCAAGCTACTTTTATATCTCCTAATTAACTATCTCATTACTTTTCATCATCTTTCCGTGTCTATCCAACTTCTTTAGAAAATCTCGGGCCTTCATAACCTGGCCCCTGTTACCCAGCTATCTGAATAATAGTATAGTCGCTTCTTTCTCATAATTTAATAAATTGTTTTTTTCCATGACCACGCCTTACTGGCGAAATCTAATCCTCTTTTTTAAATATATATATATATATATATATATATATATATATATATATATATTTCTGCACCTTCTATTATATTTTACGCGTATATAAACTTTTATGTTTATCGTTTTAATTACAACTCAAGTTTGATTAACTTATATTTTTAATTAATTATTTATCAGCTAATTGAAAAATAGGTTTGTTGTGGGAACTGTGTCAAGATTCAATAATTTTATAAAAAAAAAATAATTCGATGCCTCTATGGAAATTAATTTCCAATAAACTTGAATTTGTGTGTTTGATACAGAAGATAGACTACAAAACTTTACTAAAAGAAACAGTGTACAAAGAAAATAACCAAGTTAATGAAATTTAAAAAAAAATATATAAATATTTTATGCAAACGAAAATTGTGATCTGAAAACGTGTAAAAAAGTAAGGGAAATTCAATGTTACGAGAGACAATGTTAGAATTGGAGCGAGACCTTGAAAGACAATGATTTAGCCTTAGGTTGCTATTAATAGAAGCAGAGCAAGAATAGGATACATCTAGAAAACGCATTTTAATTTTAAAAAGTGATTTATTAGTAATAAGTGACGTGATGGAAGTCAGTTATAAGTAAATCAAAGAACAATTAATTTAGCATTTTAAGGTGACCACTCACGTTTCTGGTACAGTACTCTCTGTTTGTCTTGTCAGGCTCGATGGTTGAAATTTCTGATCAATTCTGACATGTAGTCTTTTCAGCTTTATACACAGAATCGAAACGTAACATTAAAATAGTTTGCATAAACTCTTTTAGTGGATGTTTGCGCTCTAATTTTTGTATATTGTTTTGGAATAAATCTTACATCCTACGCTATATAAATAAAGACAATAAAGAAACAAAATCACTAACAATGACCACTACAATTGTGAAATCTTATCAACAATGTCTTATTGTAAAGCTAGGATCCTTAGGGTATGTATCTTCCTATATTGGGATGGAATATTTCTTTAATAAGTAAATATCTGGCCTCTTCTATACAATTGGCTCAGCAATCTAAGAAAAAGCCACATTATTTCATTAGGAATAATATTTGCTTTACATTTGTTCTAGATGAAAAACTCATCCGTAATCTGCTTGTCAAGAAAATGATAGATGTATGGACTAGTGCTCAAACTGCGTACAAATATGATAATGGTAAGTACAAGACCTTTAAATCTATACATGGTGTACTTTAAATCAATGTTCCTTGTACGTATTAAATATGAACAGTAGTTAATATTTCAGTTGTAAAACTATGTTTTTCACCATGTTTCAGTTGAACAATAATGTATTGTATGTAAAAAACAAATTTCAAATCACTCTGCGCCTAACTGACAATATGAATTAAATAAAGTGTTACTCTAAAGTTTGGATACTCTATTCTCTATATAAGTACAAAAAATGTATGTATGTTCACCACAAAGAAACTAAAATGTCTCCAATATTTTTGTATATCTCAATTTCTAACCATGCTATAATATATCTCTTTTCGCATTTTTGCATTAAGAAAGTAAAGCTATTTCCTGTGCAATGCGCACACGCCGTGAAGTTGATGTGGAAGTAGCACTCCATATATTCTTGACCTACAGCACGAACGAGATGGTACGGTCAGTCCCACACTCGACCGCCTTTACCTCCCAAGGTGCCCAGGAGTACCAAGGTACTCTGGTACTCAACCTAATGGGATGCTGCGTGCAACTCAGAGCACCAGGCATGGAACACTGCGAGAAAAATCTCCAGTGTCCTGGCCGGGATTTGAACCCGACCGCCCGATTCGTAATCAAACATTCTACTACCTGACCCACGGCAACTCCTGAATTTCTGAATTGTTCAATGAATACTTTTAACTTCTTACGCACATTTCTTTATTACCTTTACTAGATAATTTAACTAAAATATTATCAAAACAAGTACACCTTTTCTATAGGCAACTAGAAATATTTGTAAAATCTATGTTAAAGTCTATTTTCATCTTAGTAGAGACTCTGGTCTGTTTGATTAAGTAGGTTGCAACCATTGAAATGAACACTAAAACATTCTGGTTATCCAAAACATATCATCTTAATCTATGCTGGTAGATACAAGGTAATCAAGTAATATATATGCACGAAATTGTTTATTGGAATTCTTTATAAATTTTATTATCATTTTTCAATTCGAATAAAAAATATTTAAAAAAAAAATACAAAGTAGTGACGGAGCTGCTCTCTTATAAGCACTTTACGACCTGTGTACTCTTAAATTTTTATATAATTCAATATATTTTATATTTATTGGCTTCAGAATCGATACGCTACGTTTGCTGAGGATAAAGTAGGTTAAATTTGATTAGGTTAGAAACGCACAATAGGAAAATCTGGTATCAGTACTGTTTCAGCATCTAAACAACACATATCACAGCATAAAAGACACTTCCATACTGCATAAATCCAAATACCATATCGAGAGAATTGTATATGGAAGCACATATATCTATAACTATAAGACAAATTAAATATGGATTCAGGACCGGTAGATAAAATTTGGCTACCACTTATAAATAGAAGTTTCAATAAACAAACACAATATTATTTTTTACACTTACTGTACAGCAATTCACTTTTCACCCACCACACACATTGGTACATGCGGTTAGCGTTCGGATGAGCGAGTCCACTGGCAACACTGTCCACTTTGCCGATTGTTTACATCTCAGCACAGTACTTCAAGCTATCAGCAAACTCGTCCTACTTCCATTATACCTGAAGATGCGGATAGCTTTTTCCACGAAATCAATCATGTTATGCGTTGTACTAATGAATATTATTGGGAAGGATTCCTACTACAAAGAAAAGAGCATGAATCATCTTTCTCCACGTGTATTGAATTCTGAAATTTCCCAAGCAGCACAAGTATATCGGGCCGGTATCGAGCCAATACTGAGTCAACAACATCGTGCATGGTTGCCTGTTCTATTAAGCATAGATCAACATTGGCGTGGTACGATATTTTGAGATTCATTTTTATTAGCTGGCTGATTTCAATTCTTTACTTGGGGTTTTGGTGGAATTTTTGTGCAATTGATACTACTGTTTCGTAAATCTAGTCACCGTTTAATCAAAGATGTGGAGGATGCAAGTTTTTAGTTTTCTATTGTTGATCTCAACTGGCTTTGCCTTATAACTTTCATCTATATACAAATTCTGATCATGTATTAACCGATTTTGATCTGTCAAAAAATTATCGATTCTCCAAAAAAAATCACTGTCGTTGTGGTAAAGTGTGTATTGGTCAGACAGTTAGAACATTTGAAATTTGAATCTGAGGGTACAGAGTCCATTACAATAAGAATAACACAGACAGATTAACGACGAAAGAACATTTGATGTATACAGAGTGTTTCTTAATATATAGGCCAAACTTAACAGAAAAATTCCTGACACCGAAACAAGGAGAAATGTTCACATGAACATGGCTCCAGTTCCGCTTCATTTTCAAGATACAGGGTTTTCAACTAGGAGCATAAAATTTACCTCTGACAGTGGTAATGAAGTGTAATATTTAGTGATAAATTATTAAAGAAAAAGTGTTGCTTTTGGGAGTTGATTTAGTATCCCCGGTGGGTGAGTGGTTGGTCATCATTACTTGGGAATAACAAATATGTAATGAACTGAAGTATGGTACAGCCAGTTGATAATATTTATACAATGCTGGCAACACTGGATACTCGATAACGTGACATTTTGCCTTACAATATCTACAATACTGATGCATATCATCTTCCAACAATAAAATTGACCTTCAGTGCACCTTTAAAGATGTATCGCGATATATTACTTGTTTTTACCATTATCAGAAGTAAATTTTATGTTCCAAGTTAGATACCCTGTAGGTTCTATTTTAAAAATGAAGCTATATTAGAGCCATGTTCATATAAATATTTTTCCTTGTTTAGGCGTCAGTAATTTGCTCACATATTAAGAATCATCCTACGTAAAGGGTCCACTCAGTTTGAGGAGATAAAAGTGTTGCATAAAACCAATAATTATAGCAAGAGATGTATAAAACAGACTCGATTAAAATAGCAATGCATGATCAACATCCCTTATTAGTTATTTCAAGGCTGAATATCAACAATAAAATCTTCAAAATTTACACCACAACGTCTTTGAAAAATACAAGCATTATAGGCCTTGTATTATTTTTACGTAACAACAATGTCGAGGGTAAAAGCAAAACCATGGAAAAATAAGTCATGGGATTTATAGTATCGATAAATGGCTAAAGTTCTATATTAGAATAAAATTAAGAATGCCTTTGTTTCTTATTTTGTTTTCTTGTTTTTTTGTTCTTTACGTAGATTATGACGACATGGAATATATGGATTTTGTATGGACGGATATAAATTCGCAACCCGCTGGTAAGTGAATATTTTCTAGTGGCTCTATTTCCGCTTAACATTTTGCAGAATATTTTCGCTTATTATCTGAAAAGAAAGAGTTGGATATTTTTCAATTCATATTCACATTTAAAGAGAATAGTTTAAATTGAATTTACAAGAAAATATGTATACATTTCACATATGTATCATAGAAAAACTTAATTATTCTTGTTGGTCCATCACGTAAAGCTCTATTAAAGTTTTAAACAAACGAATACGAAATTTCTATATTGTTTTCGTAGTACTACGAACCAAGTAATTCGTTTACCACCTGTCTTTTGTAAACTTTCCATGATTAGTTTGTGTTTGTACCTTTCATATACCAAAGTACAATCGCAAGTGCGTATGAGGAAAATAGGATAAACTTTAGATGTCGTCAACCAACTTTATACAGTCTTTACGCGACCATTCTAATGACTTCCTCACAAGAAATTCACACATACATGATGTAATGGCGACAGAGCAAAGGCGAGTTAGTTAAAGTCAAGTTAGATTGTTTTGCTTTTAAATAATTAATTACATGATACATCTGTTCATAACACTCACATATCCGCCGTGCGGCGGAGAGATACTAATGGATTACGCCTTGCCTTCTATGCCTTACCTGTAATAACGACACAATTTGCATTCATTTTTTCCGCATTGCGTAACCATTGCAATCAACACGCCTTCTTTGCGTAATAATATAGTACCACAAATTTCACACTACCATATCTTAATTATCATATTAAACTTTCATGACTCAATTTCTGTTGGTTTCGCGTTCAAAATAACACTCCAAATTTTCCGAATATTACAATTCTTGTGTAATTTTACATGTTTGGCTGACCGCGTCTATAGTTAACCACGAAAATATGAATTAATATATGCTACGGCAGTGTACTAAATTGAAAACGTTGAATCTACACTATTATACCTAAATAAATTCTATAACCTGTAATATCTATATCTAATTTAGATATTATGTATTCTTTTAGAGGCAATAGATCAATTAGTATTGAGTTGGTTTTGCATTTTCAGTGTTCTGAGTTTGAAACTAGAAGCCGCTCATTCAGATTCAGGCTTTTCGTTAGCTTTTCTTGAATCACACCGACTTAATGTCGCGATGCTATCTTCATGCGAGGCTTAAGTCGACTGTCTTTCCACATTATCTGTTGTACTGCATTCCACCCTAATCCAAAGACGCTTTGATCACAAATTCAATTTAAGATTACCGTTCTTAAAGATATTTTTTCTCTTTCAGATGTTGGTATTGTACGTGAGGCATTAGTGAAATGGATCCTGTCATTATGGTACTCTTATTTGAATGTGAAAGGTATTTCAGTTTAATACTAAAATTATATGTATACTAATTTCTTGTCTAATGCAATATTTCACTTCACATATTGTGGAGTCAAGTTATTCTAGACATATCTTTATATCACAGTATTTTCCCTTATTCATATTAGGTAATGTAATTGTCATATGATGTACCTCCATTCATATATTCTTTCGTCTTACGTCTTACATCGATTATATATAATGTTAGATGGATTTCGGATTTTTTGACAATGGTTATATAAAGGATAAAGTCTAAACTCAAAATAAGAAGTACTATAGAAATGAAATTTCTGGTAGTTAAGCCCGTTTCACGAAGTAAAATAAGAGTCTGGAAAATGGTGTAATTTTGCCGTTCAAAATAAATTTGCTCGGAGAAAAATGCATATGATAATATGCGTACCACTTGTTCGGCGGTATTTTTTTCTCTAAGAAACAAGTTCTGAATTAGGCAACAAGACATGTTATTTTATTTGGTTCTAACTATATATATATATATACGCTGTACGCACATCAACATTAATTTCATAGATAGAACAATTTATTATTATTTTGGTTTACAGATAACGTGGATGCTAGGGCTTCCTTTATGAAGAAGATAAAGGATTATTATCACACCTTCAGCAAACAACGTAAGTTTATTTTGTGTACTCCTATTTGTAACCTCTCATTGATGACCGAAAGAAATCTAACTTCTGTTAAGTTTTGTTGATTATTACTTCAAGAATCATAGATATGACTGTGCAATATTGTTTTCTCTAAACCGGGTCGGTACTACTCCAGCATTTGCGTAACGTGACCTTTTCAACCTTATACTTAATCAGCAGGGATTGGTACTCGTGCGGTTAATGCATAGCAGTGGCAGATATATTAACAAAAGGGGATATTGGCATTAGGATTTCCATAAATAACAAGATACAGTTCTCCAAAGAAGGTTTATTAAGCCCATTTATACAACATATATAATCGTACCGGATAGACAAAATAGATCCCCCAACAACAGAACTAGCCAGCATAATCTTATTTATCAGAGTTCCACTTACCCGGAAACTGTGGACCAGATGGGATTCAAACTCGACACCCTCCAAAGCGACGGCGCTGATGACGTCCTGGGGGCTTGGAATTCTGAAGATTCCTAAAGTGGTAACCTAATCATTGCACCAACAATGTTGGCCTTTGGTGGTCGGCAATCCAGAATTTTGCTTGGCCTAGACAGAATCGGCTTGCAGTTTCGTCTCGGAGCCCACCTGGGTCACCTAGGCCGGTCAGTAACTACCCGTGACCTCGTGTCTAGTTAACTCGGATTGATTCGGTATGTCTCTGTCTCTAACTCTCTGTGTCCTCATATGTATTGTTCCTCCGGTATTTATTGTTCACTCAGGATTCTGAGGAATATCCTCCGGGATTTCAAGCGATACTTCGTTGATGTTTCCCGTCTTGGCAGTTTCCAGTGGCGTATTCGTTGTATTTTCCAAATGTGTTCACCTTTCTATCATTATATAGTAACGACAGAACAGAATTTAGAAAATAGACCAGTAATTCTACCAAGCGTCCATAGCTCAGTTGATAGAACGTTCTTTGCTTTCCACTCGGGTCTTGGGTTCCATACCAGCAATATACCATCCGGACTGAGATTTTTGCAGCATTTTTCCTGAGTCGCACCAGGAAAATTGCAGGGAAGGGCCCTGGCCGATTCCTTCCAGTATCCTTTCTCCTATCCGATTTTAGCCTGAACCATAGATGCTCACATGCTAAAGAAAAATTCAATTCAATAAGGTAAAAGAAAACGAAATTCCTTCTGCAATACGCACGAGCCGTGAACGGCGTATATCAAATGTGGAGGTGGTTCTACTAAATACATTTCCACGCAATTCCTCCGACAAGAGCTTACCGCTTGCCTAGGAAAGAAATGGCTGTACGGGAATCAACTACTCTAGTGATTAAGACTACTGAGTAACTATTGCCGCTGATAAGGAAACAACACCACTACATGCACTGAGATTTTTGTATTCTATTTTTAATTTTTGTAACCACGATCGACAATATAGTGTTATTTAAAACAAGAGATATCACAAAATAGAATTTGATAGCAAATCGATACTGTAATTAAAAACGACAAACTTATATATAAAATAATTAGGAGTTTAATATATTGGGTACGTAGTTCTCTAGACGTTTGAGATTTGGAAAACAAATAAATTTAACATTGAACAACAATGAGCGAGTCTCCTCTTTTCGATATCAGTGCCCGTTTATAGATAGCTTCATGATTTACAGACTTTACAAATAGTCACTCTTCTTGAAATAGATAGTATTCCATATACAGTCAACATGCTTCAGATTGATATACTTGTATATTACGAGAAAACCGTGTGTTTCCTTTCTCTGAAATCTATTTTAGGATCACCATATTGTATATGAATTTGAAGCAGTAAATGAAAAAAAGTATATTATACGGGTGTTTATTATATTATGGAAGTATTTTTTTTTGGTACGATTTTTCTATTTGGTCGCAAACACAAATCGCTTCATTATATATCGATTATGCCACGTGTAATTAGCCTGATTAAGTAAAATTTTAACACGGTGTGATTACAATAAGCAAGAAGTGTATACAATAAGATATGTCATCTAAAATTAAATGGCATTAGTTTGTCACAATCTCACCGACTCTATTAATTAACTAAAACTAAGCGAATATTAAAAGTTCCGTCTAACCGCTTGAATATGTAACATTTAATTATTACTGTTACTCTGCAGCAAAAATTATTAATCTATAATTGTTAAATCTTTAGTAATTACCCTGTACCGGAGAAATAGAAACATAAAATTTGATATGTTTAGGCTTCAGTAGTTAATGGAGGGAAGCCTTATTTCACCACACGTTCCTCTGCTGACAAGTTTGAATTTAGGAACAGATAAAAAATTACGAAGGTGGTTGAGGTGTCATCCGGAAGGTCTCGGCAAGACGATTTCAAAGTTGCGTAGATCATCTCTGTCCTTCCGTCCGTCCGTCGACAAATTTCAAGGCAGGAATTATTAGGGGCTACGAAGGTGGTTTAGGTGTCGTGCGGAAGGTCTAGGGTACTGTAAGTTTGAGTACACCTCAGGACGTCAGGAATCTCCTGTGTCCTGACATTAATTTGAACCCATGCTATCTGATTTGTTGTTAAATGTAAAACAGAATTTTCAGGATATTTACATTACGTAAGCTGAATGAAAATAATTGGTGATCATGGAAGGAAATAAAGAGTACAATTCAAGTGAGACCATTGCCGAGGATTGTTATAAGCTGTTCGCACCCTTAGCAGTGAGATAATTGAAACAAAATTTGCGAAATAAAGTAATATTAAATAGATAATGCATTCATTTTGACGAATAATGTATGTAATTCCCATAATAGAAAAAATAAGCAAGATTGAACGTGCGTGAACAACTTCTGATAAAAACATTACTGATGTCTTTCTGCACAAGTTTTATTGGGCGTTTACGAGATACATATGTTTCATAAAGGCTATACGAAATCTGTATCACTTTATGATATAAAAAAAGATATTAGTTAATTGTTTTTTTCTTAGAAATTATGAATCATAATTTTTAATTATTTAATAGAACTTGTATTTAATTGTGAAGACATTTACTTGTAGTATATTTGATCGATTGTACAACAAAAAAAAATATTTCAGATAACGTAACATCAGAAGAAATCTTCAATGACGCCATGTTGGATTTATGGAAGAGTTCAAGATTTGATAAGAGTAAGTTACCAACCTTTGTTTTTATGTACACACTCGGTAGACCCACTTACATGAACAAAAGAATCCATCACGAACAAATAAAGCCAAATTTAAAGTGAAGGCGTACTTTCGCCGTAGCAGGCATGTTCGCAAACAGAAAGGAATAAATAGAGACTATTAGCTCAGTGTTTCTGGCTGAAAGCAACTGCTTCCCACTTTATTATGATGGTTTGATGAAGAATAGAAACATTTCAAATGCCCTAGGATATCTGATGTAGATAGATTTAATAAATCTACTTTTAGGAGGAATATTTATACGTGATTTAAAATCTTTATGCTAACTACTAACATTTTCTTATATATCAGACATTCATATACTTTCATAACACACCATGTATGGCGCTGAAGGATTGTTAATGGTAATAAATTTATAACTTGTGCCTGTTCAAATAAAAGTGATATTAATATAGAAAGATTAAAAGATTCAAAATTTTGAAAAAAAAAAAAACCAAACAAAAAAAAAACATTCGCATTTGATTTTACAAAAGGAATCATCTTTGATAATAGTTCAAAACGTAGCTGTTTGTAAAACGTAAATTGATTAGCTAAACTTCAATATGTTTTACTTATATCTATCAGTTATTTAAATATAATTTATTAATTAATACTTTTTTCGATTACAGATGACGTAATGAACAGAAATAAATTTGTCAAACGCATGTTGAGCATATGGATGCCTTCCTTGGCGAATCAAGGTAATTGTTTTGATTTGAATAACTAAAGTAATACGTTAGAATAAAAAATAAATATTAAAAAAATGGGTATAGTACAAATGTTACAACCGGTTGAGAAGACGAGATTTTGTAAAGTATTCCGTAACACTTTTGAGACCATGATTTTACTGATCAGAGTAATTCAAATAATTTTAGTCAATATTTATTTTGTAAAATGAAACAACGAAAGCTACTTGCACGCAAGACCGAGTTACAAGTTGTTCGTGTTAGATCGTATAATGGACCCGAGTGAAATGCATTGAGAACCAATGCATGAGATACTAAAGCATAAAAAAATATTATCAAACAGAAAAGAACAATCCATAATACTTTAAATTTGAAAGGAAATAGTTCTCCACCTGAAATACAAACAGCAATTATTAAGATAATTTATTTTCTTACTTAGCTAATATTTATTTATTTCTAAAATCCTATTAAATTATGTGAATCTAAACATTTGTATTTGGATGTAGAATTGATGGTCAGTTTAATTTGTTTTAATTTTGTTTTTACTTCAAAGAACTAAGAATAAACATTGATACATAATAAAAATTTTCAATTCTCGCTTAATAATGGTGAATGATTGCATTTACCCAAAAGTTTATAGATCTTTAATGTGTATGATTCAGTTTCAATTTTTGGAGAATTAATAAGTAAGCGTTTAGAGAAACCTAAAAAATTATTTCAATAAAGATGCTAGCAATGATGATAATTGCGATAATTGATCGATTTACCCCGTTGCAATTATGTACTTACCACAGGTAATAATTCCAACTTCGATAGGATAATACAATGGATATTCTTGTAATTCTCTATATATTATATCCTATTTTTCATCTAACACATTTCCCTCGAGGTTTAAATAATTCAATTATTTCAGTCAAGTGTTTGATGGTACTATCTGTGTATAGTAGTTTCAGCTTCATACATGTTTCCTGGAATGTAATAACTTTTAAAATGATGTATCTACTGCTCATTGGGGGGATTCGCTGTTAAACAATTTGAAAAATTACCTTTTATCTTTAGTGAGGACTTAAAGTAATTGCCAAGGTGTTCCTCGAGTTCCTAACATTCAAATTCTATTAAAGTATGGTGTTGTTGGACAAGTAGACGAGTGAATAAACCTGAGACAAAGTAGTACTTCTCCATTTTTGGAAAAGACCGAACCTGAATGGTTCCAAGACTGTTAAACTATAATTTTGGAAGTCCGATTTCCCGTCTTTCTCCCTTAGTTGTGACGAAAGCAGTCTATCACTTTCTTAGCGAACAGTTTGCCATGTGTTACAAGAACCCGTTCTTGAAAGTTACGTTTCTTAGACGAGTATAATGAACCCCACTTCTCTTAATGCGGCATTTATTTGAATATTTTTTTCTGTGGACGATATCACATATGGACCCGGAGGAACTTAAGTTTGCAAAAGAAATGTGCTGAGTGTACTAAGACGGCTGAAGCAAATAAAATGTTGCTTTCAAATATATTTCGTCTTTACTAAATGTAAAGCTATCCTCTGTGCGATACGTACGCGCCGTGGACGGCGTATGGAGGATGTGGAGGTAGCGCCATATTCTCTTTACCTACGGTACTAAGTGAGGTGGGGTGACCACTCCGACGCTCGACCGCCTTTACTTTCCCGAAGTGCCCAGGAGGACCAAGGACACTACGGTACTCAATTTGATAGGAGGCTGAGTGTACCCCCAGAGCGCTAGGAATGCGAACACTACAGTAAAGTCTCCAGTGTCGTGGCCGGGATTTGAAATAAGTGCGAAATCAACGAGAGTAGATAATGTGTTTTTTATATGTTCTGCTGTTGTCTTTTCTTTGGTCTGCCATCAAATTACTTCCTTATATGAACTGAACGTATACTTTTAAAAAATACATATGATTTACTTCTGTTCATTTGTATTTTTGTGAACTTTTGTTAAGCCAAAATTTGCATTTTAATGTCAGTTTTTATAACGCGTTTTAATTATTGTTTCAGACTTACAAAGCAGTGACTACGAAATGTTTGAAAACATTTGGAAACAGATTACACAAAATAAGGGTAATTATTTATTTATTTTTCAAGTTTTAATGGTGAATTATCATGTGTATGTAGTAGGTGCAATAGGAACTACTATAACTATATAATTAAATTAACTTACAACTTTAATTTCACGGTTAGGGAGTACAGAAAATATAATGTCCTCGATTATTACTACGTCCTCGATTATGCAAAACATCATTCATTAGTAAACTGTTTATATTGAAACAAAATTGTTAAACAAGTTTATTTATTAATTAGCTTTCGTACTTTCATCAGGACGTATTAAAAGTTATCTACAGTAACACATGAGAAACATAGTCCTTAAATAAATTACATGAAAATTTATTACATGAGGGGAGTACAAGGAATTAAAAATATTAAGTTTTTTTTTTAGAATTTTCATGCTGATGAACTTTGAAACTACTTTTATTTCATACAAATTACAAAATACACTATATTCTTTTAGAAAAACACCGTATCCATTTGTATAACTATAGAGAATCTTTTACAATACAGGATGTAGTGGTATACTTCACCCTCCTTTTTTTGTATAAATACACCACTGTTATACCTCAAAGATAAATATCCAAAATGTCAGTCATTATGTCATTCTTTCATGATAGTTTAAAAGTTGTTTTAATATTATGACTTCATGTCTTAGAAACAAAAATGTACAAAAAATAAAAATATATTGAAAGTGTTTTCTGGCGAACGTCTCTTTTATATGCTAACCACTTTCTGAAAATCCAGACTATATGTAATGATTGTAGCAGAAATTGTCGGAAAAAAAATATGAATTATTCAAGAGGCTTTAGCAACGTCTCTAAAAACTTCAAAATACCATGTTGTAACTAAACTCGTAACTAACAATAAATTTAGCAATGACTATGTTTTTGATTTTGTAAGTATAAGAATAATTTCAAACTAAAGTTGGTCTGAAATTGAACATGCAAAGCTTACCGTATATTTTACCATTTTCCTCTAAGGGAAAATAAAATTATTTTGTTTCTCTTATTCAACTTTAAATGTAAACAGTGACCTATAGAGAAATTTATTGCCAGAAAATCATTGTTTATTCGTCACGGCAATTTCCATTTTAATTCAAATTCTAAATCTTACGATTTATAGCTTTTGGGTTGGATCTACAGGTAGTTAGTTCATAGAGGGTGAAGGCGAAATTCAATTAGTCTCACGTCAGCAACTCTTAATCATTTTGTGATTATTTCTCAAGCTGCCATATTCATTATATTTGGAGCAAATAAGAAAGAGATTGACATCTTCAACTGCAAGAAGGTATTACCCTGACAACGAGTCACACTGGCCAATGAGGAATGGCATGTTTTCCAGGAAATGTGGTAAAGTTACCATCATGGTTTGAGGTTACAACTCTGTCAAGTGACCATTCAAAGATCTTATCAGTAGGTTCACGCTGACAACTTTGACAGCAGGGAAACGCTGAACAATTGACAGAACCGTTCCTGTCTACCGTAAACTATCAATCCCCTTATAATTTTGCTATTAGTGTAGACAATTTTATCTAATACATTAACAAGTACGAATTTTACTTTTATGTTTCAAATTCCTAAAACGACAGATCATCCCAAAGCAAACGTAGAATCATATCAATACTATGGCAATACTTTGTGGTATAAAAGTATTAACATATGTTACCAATCTGCTTAATTCATGAGTATTACTAGTAGATAGAATAAATTCTTATAATAATGTTATATGGCAAATATTACTTGTTTCTTTGTTATAAATTCTTATAATAATGTTATATGACAAATATTACTTGTTTCTTTGTTATAAATTCTTATAATAATGTTATATTGCAAATATTACTTGTTTCTTTGTTAATTATATGATTAAGGTTTTCTTTGCTTCTCTAAGTACGTGAATTTTCACGAGACGATATTTCTTTTTCAGAACCAGTGAAAGGATCAGGTGGATTAGTAAGTAAAGCAGTAAATGTGGTGAAAAACATTACTACAGTTGTAGTGTCAGATCAGCAAAATGGTAAATATTTAATAAATTAATCTGTTCTTTAAATTTTTGTCCAGTTTACTTTGTTTAACTAAATTGCACCCATATATTTAAGCTTTATTTTTAGATTTGTTAAATGCTATCACCTTAGAATTTCTTGATTCTATCTTTCAGTAGCTGAAGGAAAGTACAAAGTGGAATAAAGATAAGCCTTAAAAAAAATTAGAAATATAGGTATTATTAACAAAACAAAGCTGGGGAAAGAACTGTTCTTACCTTGACTTGCGTAGCTTGAGAGAAAAGAAACGTAGTAGACTATTTGAGTACTAATGGAAATATATATAATTTCTTCGAAAATAAGTATACTTGATATAGGAACCCCAAAACCTACCTACGAAGCTTAATGTTTTGTTGCACCTGAACGAAAAGGCATAGTAATCTCGTCTAAATTTGATTAAAAATCTACATGGAGGGAAAGTCAGAAAGTAAGTTTCCCTAATTAATATTTAATTTTATGTTCCAGATATTGAACTGCTTCTTGGCTGACATTGAAATTCAGACCAGACGTGACGGGGATTCAGTTATAATCACGTGACGGAGATTCAGTGATAATCACGTGAAGGGATTTAGTGATAATCACGTGACGGGGATTCAGTGATAATCACGTGACGGTAATTCAGTGATGATCACGTGACGGTAATTCAGTGATGATCACGTGACGGGAATTACGTGATAATTACGTGACGAGAATTCAGAGATAATTTCGTGACAGAGAGAAGAGATGTCCTTTTACGTCAGAACATCTTGTCTGCAATTGAGGAGACTTTGCTAGCAAATCGCAGAGTGACACTAATTGAGTTGGAAGAACAGTTTAATCTTTCACACTACACAATCCGGGACATTGTTCGTGATAGATTGGGCTACAGAAAAGTATGTAGCAAGTATTTTATTCAACATCTGATAATCCACTCACACAGTGTAGTAGTCATCTTGAATATGTGTTATGCAGGAAGTAGGGCTGCCATCTGCCATCCAGCGGTCAAAGTTTGAACTTAATCTCAGTCAAAAATATAGTTCAATATCCCGAATATAATATTGGATATAAGTTAGACAACCTTACGTTCTGACCTCCCGTCGTATATTACAGTATGTTCAATATATTTTGCACTCAACTTCGACGATCTTTCGAAATCTTCTCCACCACCTTGTGGACGAAGTCAATTGGAATAGCACAGATTTTTCTCAAGAGATAATTACAGTTCCACAAAAAGTGGCTAAAATAGCTGAACTTCTAGAGTGTGTTAGCAAAAAATTTTGTATTAGCCCAATTATTTGCAGGTAAAGTTAGATTTAAACTTGGCAGGTAAGTTTTCGATGGCACTGTATTATTTCTGTGTATTGATATGGATCGAAAATGTGCCCTTGATTTTCAAAGCTGTATACAGGAGAAAGTTGCGCTACATCGCTAAAACCACTAAAAACTTCTCTAAAACTATTCATAGTTGTTTCGCAATGGCCACGAATCTTGAAAATTTTTGTAAAAATATTTCTAATTACATGTACAAATCCTTATTGAACTGCTCTCTTGAAGTAGACTGGAACTCGAAGTTATGGTTCATTTTATGCAATAAATATACATTATAACCAAATAGTTTTAAAAAGTAACCATGTTGTTAATAGCCATAGACGACTTTAATGGAAATTTCGTTTAATTTAAGTAGAACAAAACTTAAGATATTACTACTTTTAATTAATTTATTTAAACGTTTCTGAAACGCTAGCTTCTATAAGCACAGCTCTAATTTCAAAACAACAAATAAGTTCTCATTTGGA
The DNA here is from genome assembly GCA_022664845.1 of Lepisma saccharinum. NCBI lineage: Eukaryota > Metazoa > Arthropoda > Insecta > Zygentoma > Lepismatidae > Lepisma > Lepisma saccharinum. Next base: position 104,437 of record JAGDQP010000056.1, read on the forward strand.
TTGTAATAAGCCTCAAAATGAGATATATACATTTCGTGGGTTGGAGAAAGTCTGTAAGTTCGAAAATTCTTTACATGACTGTCAAAATCGTTTCTTGTACAAAGATACCTCTACAAAATGGTTTATTGTCACGAATATTTTTTAAATGAGATAAACACCATACAATTTTAAGGTATGGCTTAGTGTTGGTCCATAGATTACAACATAAATAGCAAGATAGACAATTTTGATAACTTTGTCGTTTAGTTCTTTCAGTTTGGCAAGACCTCACTTACCATCTTGGACTCAATATAAACGTGATTTGATAATTCTCAATGATGAAGAAGTCTTTCTATGAAAAAGTAATTACTAATCAATCATTTTTCTTTTTGATTTTCTTCAGAAGATAATCCAGAAATCCTTTCCATGATCAGAAATGCACCAGTCGCTATTAAAAACGGGAAAGTTCCAGGTATGTATAACTATACACAGGTTAGTGATTTTCATGAAATGTAGAAAGAAAATACATAATATACTGAAGGAAAATACACGAGAATAATGTAAGATATATTGTAGGAAAATAACACGATATTACTAGTTGAATACCATTTCATTCTAGAAATTGTAGATATTATTTAACATAGATTTATTTAAGGGATCTAGATGCAACGGAGTGTAAGTGTTCATTTTTCTATATACGAGGGTCATTTAACTCGAAGTGGCAACATAGTTGTGAAATGGAATGTAGTGAATCACTCAGCTCAAGAAGCTTACAGTCCTTCGATGTAGTTTCCACCTGCCTGTTGAACCCTTCGCCAGATGTCTGGTAACAGTTAAATACCTGTCAAAGCCCCACTTTGTGAGAGGGTGTTGACAGTGCGCCCTAAGGCACGAACAATGCTGGGAATGTCTCTGAAATGTTTGCCCCTAAGAGGTTCTTTCATTTTGGGGAAAAGATCAAAATCGCAGGGGCTCATATCCGGGGAATATGGCGGGTGCTCCAGTACCTCCCAACCCCATCGTCGTAACAGAGTCTGTACTGGGTGGGCTGTATGGCACCGGGCATTGTCGTGTAGAAGAATTGGTCCAGACTCCAGGAGGTGTGGACGTTTGCGCCGCAATGCTGCTCGCAAATGGTGACTGAGGTATGAAGCATAGTATGCAGCATTGACGGTAACGCCCGGTGGAACTTGATGTGACAGGATAATGCCTTCGTGGTCGTATGACATTATCATCATCACCTTCACGTTTGCTGGCTCTTGCCTAAGCTTTTTCGGTCGTGGAGATTCTGGGTGGCGCCATTCACTCGACTGATGTTTCAATTCAGGCTCGTAGGATCTTCCCCACGTTTTGTCACTTGCAATAATGCAGTGCAAGAAGTCATCACCTTCCTCATGGTAACGTTGAAGGTGTAGGCGCGCACATTTCCACCTATGCCACTTTTGAACCTCGGTCAGAGCATGGGGTACCCATCTGGCTGCAATTTTCCGCATGCCAAGATCTTGTGTTAGCATGCGGAACACTGATCCGGACGAAATGTTCAGCTCCTTCGCCAATTCACTACAAGTTAAGCGCCGATCACCGTCAAGCAGTGTCCGTAGTCTTGCAAGATGAATTTCATCCGTAGCCGTTCGCATATGCCCTCCAATGTGCATTTTGTCTGTTGACTGTCGTCCCGCCTGAAATGCTGCAACCCATCTCGCCACTGTCCGATACGGTAGAGCAGCTTCACCACAGGCCTCTACTAATCCTCTGTGAACCGTCCTAGCATTTCGCCCTCGTGCCACCTGGAATTTGATAAACACACGCTGTTCTGCACGCGTGAACATTGCGTTAGGGCGGTATTTCACACAACAATCACTTTAACACTGTCTACTCGCCACGCACACCGTAATATTTGACTGAAGCAGCGTTGAACAGACTCGTACACATCCACGGCACACACTACGTTCGTCATTTGTCTCCTGCCCAGACGATACTCCAATCGTAGCAGAGTTGCCAGTTCGAGTTAAATGACCCTCGTATATGACACAATATACTATAGAATTGCATTACAGTACTAACATTATAGAATGCCAAGACAGGCATACACGAACATCATAAACACAATAGAAAAGCAGCAACGTTTCGCAAAAGCGTTTTCACATGCTTGGAGAGAAAATGGATATATCGTCGTAGGGAAAGTGAATACCACGTATGTGCATTTTGTTATGACCGTGAACTTAGAATCGTTTTTATCAGCAATGAATTAAAAATGTAATAGGCTCGTCCCCAGCACCTTTTGAAGAACTATGAGCCTCAGTGTTTCGAACTATCTTTAGTCAATGGTTATTGTTATTATTATTATTAGTAGTAGTAGTAGTAACAGTAGTAGTAGTACTAACAGTACTGAAACGGTAAACTTTATTTTGTATGAGCCATTCTAGTAACTTTTGACTTCGGCCCGTCACGATGATCCGTCACGTTCTAGTTAAAATCCACAATCACAAACATCCATGCCTGAGCCGTAATTTGAACCCGGGACCTTTGATTCGCTAGTCTAACGCCTTAGAGTACGTGGCTACCGGGTCGGTACTAATAATACTGGTGGTACTAATAATGAATACTATGGCATTATTACTATTATTATAGTAATGATAATAAGTAGCTTGTGATATTTGGAGACTTCCAATACTTTTATTTGTACTATTACTTCCATTAGTACTACTACTGCTACACATAATAATAATATGATAAAATGAATTGTTATGGGCGGTAACAACACTATGGCTTACTCCCTTCCCGACATAATAATAATAATAATAATAATGCCAATGCGGTAAAACTCATTACTATTACTACTACAATACTACTACTACTTCTACTAAACTACTATTAATATTATTATTATTATTACTACTACTACACTACTATTATTATTATTATTACTACTACTACAAAATTAGAATAACAATTAACTAAAGATAGTTTGCAACACTGATGCTCATAGTTCTTCCAAAGGTGCTGGCGTCGAGTCTACTAGATTTTAAAACTTGTTGCTGTAAAACGTGATGCTAAGTTCACAGTCGTAACAAAATGCACATACGTGGTATTCACTTTCCCTACGACGATATATATATTGTCTAATATATTTCCTCTCATACATAGAAGACAACTCGGAGTTTCTTTTCTTGAAAAAAGAAATTGCCACCTTCATCCTATTGTATTTAAAGATTTAATTTGATATTGTTAGGCGTGATTACTAAAAGAAACAACGAACAACAGCGAAATAAAGAGGTTACGCGAAACAATCTAAATTTCATCAAGATAATTCTCTCACCTCATTGCACGTTATTTTACGAATTTGATTTATATTTAATGTATATATATAGTCGGTAGCGCGATCGACTTGAGTGCGAGCTGTCCCGGGTTCGATTCCCGGTGGGGGCTCAAAAAAATTTGTTGTTGACCCAGCATCGTGAGGACAATTGGGAAGCTGTTGTGAATAAAAGACAGTGGCGGTCACAGTGAGAGCTTCGGCTCTCCTCTCCCAACCCGTCTGGTCAGCGAAGGAGCAGTAGACTTACTCCTCCCTTCGGAGAGAGGTGGATTGAATATGGCTGTGATTTATTATATATTATTATATATTTCCTCTAGGTGTAGGCCAGATATTGGATTCTATTAGTTTGACGGTTGCCCTTTGTCAATTAAGTATATAGAGAATATATCCTACAGCAAGGCATATTTTATAGATACTTTGTGAATATACCCATGAGGGTATTGCAATATCCCTAGAATATATCTGGTATCCGTTTGGAATATTCCACGAATATCTGAATGTCAGGAAAGTCTGAATATCTGAGAATATCTCTGGTATATTCTACGAATATTTAGAGAACATTTGTTCTTCGTTGATATTCTCATAACATTTTAGGTATATTCCAGAAAATTCAACCTAGAAAATTCTTAGAAAAAGGTGCTGGGAATAACCGATCCCAAATGTCCTGTGGATCTTAATGGGATATTCCTAGAAAATACTTTGCTATGTGGGACTATCATTACTAAATTTATGGAACTAAAACATTAATAAAATAATTTCGTGTAAAAACGTATCCTTTCTTATATAGTTTCAACGCCATTTTGTTAACATTTGTTCATCTTGTTTCCTCTTGTTTAGAATATTCGATGAAATATGTGAATGTCAGGAAAGCGCACATTCTGGTATATTTCTAGCTTATTCTACGAATATTTAGAGAAAATTTGTATTTTGGTGATACTTTCAGAGCATTCTAGGGATATTCCAGAAAGTTCAACCTTGAAAATTCTCAGAAAGGTATGCTGGGAATATTTGACCGCAAATGTCCTGCAGATCTTAATGGCATATTCCTAGGAAATGCTGTACTGTATATGGTTATCACTGCTAAATTTATCAATATAAAACACAATTAAAATAAATTCACATAAAACTCTTTCTTACGTATACAGGGTGTCCTTGAAATAATGGTGCAAACTTTGCAAAGTGATTCTTTACATCAAAACAAGAATAAAGTTACTTAAAAAAAATGAGGTATCCGTAGTTTTAAAGCTACATCCTTCTAAGTAGCTTCGTCACAAGTGACGTCATAGCTCTAATCATAATGACGTAAAGTGTCGACTTAGCAAATCACAATTGAAGTAATAACAAATACTATATTTATGATTGGCGAATGTAGTTTAAAGTGGATTTCTATGCCTGTTATATTAAACCATTTAATTCCTTTGACAATAAAACTCTTACATTGCAAAATATGCCTATGTATCACTCCCTTCATCATAAAAATTGCTTAAATAGTTATATTGTGTACTATTTCAATTCTGATTGGCTAAACCGACACTTTTTACGTCAATATAACTCGAGCTATGACGTCATTTATGACGTTGATGCCGTACTTTTACGTCAATATGACTCGAGCTATGACGTCATTTATGACGATGCTGCCGTACTTTCATCTCCTACAGCACCGAAATTACGCATGCATTGGAATTCCTTGAAAGTAACTTTTCCCTTGTTTTAATAATATAAGTAATCACCTTCCAAAATTGTCACCATTATTACAGGGACATACTGTATAATTTCAACGCCATTTTGTTTAACATTATTTGTCTTGTTTTCTCTTACTGGCAACAGAAGCGAGGATATTTGCAGACTTTGCAGGCGATGAAACACAGACAACTAGTCAGAAACCTAAAACAGGCAAGACAATACGTGTCAATTAATAATATCGATACACAATTATACATTTATTAAAATTTCAATTTGAAAAATAGTTTGAATATGCTTTTAGAAACCCAGTCAAGGATACAAGCTTTTGGCTATCAAAACAATTAATTTCGGAATATTCATGCATGTGTATGTTTTGTTCAAAAGAGATAATTCATAGCAAATGTTAATGTTAATAACGCAACATTTATAGCATATATTTACGTACTATTTCTAAATTTCCTAAAGTTCTAACGTTATGGAGATGATATATTCGAACTTAAAGTTTTCCAGCATGATAGAAAACTACACCATAATATGAGAGCTGATCAAGGAAAAGCTGATTAGATAATTTGAGAGTAGATAAAGAGATCGAATTGACATAATCATTTCCTGATAAATCGTAATTTATTTACTTCGACTGAACTTTAATGAAAACCCATTGTTCACAGGGGAAATTATCTTTAAGATTTCACAATGCTTTCCGAACGCTGGCAAATGTATTCTTTAGAAAAATGACTAACGAATTTAGAATTTATGCAAACCTTATTATGACACATGAAGGAAATATATCCAATAGTACAAGGTTGACTTAACATTGGATAAATCTTTAAATGTCAGACTTTTCGATAAATTGTTTAACCAACTTGTATGAACAAGGTTACTAATGTTGAGAAAACATTTAGTGTCAACATTTTCAACAAGTTTCGGTCCGGTTTTTCAGTATTTTGATCTCATGTGATTATCTTTTAATGTATATACATGTTGGTTCTAAGTCTCCGTACAATGGCTTTAATTCGACTCCTATCGCATATAGAGCTTTGAAACAAAAATGTACATACCAAAGTGAACATGTAGGATCGCATAATGATTTTGTCGAAATCACAGGCCTTCAGGGAATATCTCTACGGGGGACAACTTCAAAATTTTTAAATATTAACAGAGGCTGATTTTGATTCCATGTTGAACAGCTTTTCAGGGAAACACTTTTTGATAGCTTGTACCGTTTAGCAGTTACAAGAGCTAATTTGGTAGATCAACAGTTAACTTACCAATTACTTATTGTAATTACCAAAGATACGAGATATCAAAAAGTGTTTCCTATAAAAGTTATTCAATATTTCACGTTGATTTTAAACTAATCAAAATCAATCCCAGTTTCTATCTAAATCATTTGAAGTTGCTCACCTTAAAACTATTCCTGGAATGCTCCTGTTCCCAATCTTACCATTTGATTCCGCGTATCAATTTTCGTAATTCACATTTGTTTCAAACCTTTATTTACAATCCCCTTAGAGTTACAGCATCCGAGAAGTTCTGCAAACCATGTGCACCATATTGTTGACCTACTAAATACATTTGTAGCTAACAAATGGTATGAGTTACCGGAAAGTGTTTCCCCTGAAAGTCGACGCAAATTTAGCGCTTGTTTTAGGAAATAAAGTCAACCGCTAGTTTCATTCTAAATTTTGAAGTTTCCCCCCCTCTTCCCCTGTAGAGGTATAGTCCTGGGCCTCTATTGCTTTGAGCAACATTACCATGTCATTCTCCGTGTGCACTTTGGTATGTTTTGTTGTTGTTGTTATTGTTTCAAAGCTCTATGTGCAATAAGAACCAAATTAGAGGCCTGGTACGGAGGCTTAGAACCACACTATATAGGAGAATGGCTGCAATTAAAACAAAATTGAAAAATCTTTGAGAAGATATTTCACTAGCAGTGGACGAATCATGGTACAGAAGAAGAAGAAGCGTATTAACATTAGCATTTCTTTAAATTGAAAGTTTCACTTATAAACACTCAGTACGTTTGTACACTTAATATAGTTACCAACATAATGAAACTTCAATAGAAGTTTAGAATTTTATTTCTTAGGTGATTGATTTCAAAATTTATACAGCACTATGATTTAATTGAAAATATACAATTACAATTTTGTACTAATTAATTAAATTAAAGTTTTTAACAAAAGTATTTTCTCTTCGCTGTTTAACACATAATTATTATTACTATTGTACTTTCTTCCTTAATTGGGAAAAATAATGAAATGAATTATTACAAAAACACAACAAATATAGAATTCTTACATATCGGATGCTTATAGTTTTGTTTTCTCTGAACAGCGTGCGAAATTCCGGAGGAATCAGTAAAGTACCACCAACAAAATTAAGCTCAGAAATATCTCCAACGAAAATCTTCCATGAGGATTCTTAAAATATAAAAAATAATGTAAAATGATCTACTTTTATTTTAAAATATATTTGACAATAGATCAACCATCATATCTGGTTATATATATGTGTGTGTGTGTGTGACCGCTCTGCTGGTCTTGTACTTACCGTCGCTGACTGCTGATCGTGGGGTTCCGGCTTTGCCAAGAGATTCTTTTCCAAAGCGAGACGGTGTCCACCCAGCATCGTGATGCAATTGGGGAGCTGCTGTGAACAAAAGACAGTGGCGATCACAGTTGAGAGCTTCGGTTCTCCTCTCCCAACAGGTCTGGT
>JAGDQP010000056.1:114530-162727 GCA_022664845.1 Lepisma saccharinum
CATGGAGAGCTCTGCCCTCTGAATTTCTAGACTGAAGAAAGTCAACTGCTTATCAAGATCGTCCATGGAGATCCCTGACCTCTGATTTTCTAGACTGAAGAAAGTCAACTTCTTATCAAGATCATCCATGGAGAGCCCTGTCCTCTGATTTTCTAGACTGAAGAAAGTCAACTGCTTATCAAGATCGTCCATGGAGATCCCTGACCTCTGATCTTCTAGACTGAAGAAAGTCAACTTCTTACCAAGATCGTCCATGGAGAGCTATGCCCTCTGATTTTCTAGACTGAAGAAAGTCAACTTCTTATCAAGATCGTCCATGGAGAGTACTGCCGTCTGACTTTCCAAACTAAAGAATATGAAATGATCTTTACGAGGGGATGGGCGCTGCAGTGGAAGAATGAGACGTGTCTGCGAAAGATTTTTAAGCTGCCTTAAGATTATATAATCATTGTTTATAAAACTATTCTCATTAGTTATAATTTCGACGAGCAAAACTGAAAATAAAGCTTAAATTCGTCACAAATTTAGCATAAGAATAGGAGCAATATTGGTCATAGCTTTACTGAAGAGTTCATCCGGCTATTTATGATATGAAACTGGGAAAAATTCTAAAAAAACTGACTTAGGGTGAACGGCACAATTCTCGAGTCCTTGTATCTCCCACATCAGTGACGGGAAATACGTGATATTAACCACTGATGTTAGAGTCTGTTCTTCTAAATTGACAATCAAGATATACGTACAAATTCAAACGGGTTAACGAAGAATGTTAAAAATTACGGAACACCACATTAGCATGAAGGTTGTAGTGATTCCCCCTTCCCCAACTGGATTCCAAACAAATTTCAAGAAGTGGTCCCTCTTGCGCCGCTTCAACCTCAATAGAACCTATTTCTCATGCTACTCTTATCAGGGTTAGTAGTGGTCACCGTGAGATATGAGAAGAAAGGCTTAGGAGGTTGTTACCCACCGTGATGTATGGAGTGAAGGTTCATGCTATTTGCTGTTAAGAAGCACCCAAAAGCTCAATTTTGTTTTGAAGCTGATTTTTTTTGGAGCTGAAATTTTTCAACCCACGTATTAGTAATGTCAACAGTCTCTTTTTAACTATACTTTTATAGTATATTTTCTAGTTCGATATTTAATAATAGTTTGATACTCATATACATGTATATTTTTCACTAACGCTGACTAGTTTTTAAAATATTAGTAAAGAGAAATTGCCTGTTTTCTTTACAGCGTTGAAATTCGCGGAATATCACGAAATATCCACCAGGCGTATTTCAAAGGAATCGAATGAGTAAACCACATTTTTCTTCAAATTCTTAATAATATGAAATATTGAGGTATTAAGTATTGTTATATTTTTGTTACACAGCCTATATCATTAAATTGTCATCTGTTTAGAAATTGGTCAATATTTAGAACTAAAATATTTTCTGATTTTGTTTTTTAAAAAAATATAGGATTTAGAATGGGTCGTCCGAAAGCAAGTGTTAGATCAATGAACTCTCCGGCCACAACAACATCAACAACAACTACTACTACCACATTAAAGCCTCCTGCTCTTAGTAAGTGTAAAAATCTTTCCACAGATTATTTACATTAGTTTAAAAAACACCTTCTTATGTTGTAAAAGAAACTTTATGTTTAAAGTAAAAGTTTACGAAAACTTACCCGTATATAAAGCAAACTATATTGTAATAATCAGACTAAAACATTTTTTACTTTTAGTACAGCACAAAAATTCTCTTTGCATACATGAATCCAGTAAATTTCGCAGCTAAGTAATTTTCATTGAAAATTTGTTCACAAAGAAACTTTTTACTTGTTTGAAATTTGATTGAGACTATGTCTTTTTACGTGACAATATGTACTAATTATCACTGTATACGTGACGTGACCGAGTAACAAGGATTCGATTACAGGATCTGCTAGATTTAAGGTTAATGTAAAGCAATGATTTACAACAAAAGATGGTAGCACTACCTCCGTATAAGTCTAACGTATTTTTATCGTTGCACGAAATTTTAATCCTGCTCCTACAAATTCAAACCTAGAGAGTTCTGACATTCAAGGAAGAAAGTTCATAACCAAGTCAAGAATTCGATCAATGCCGATTTTTTATTTTCTGTTTCATTCGTTGTTGAAATAGCTTGATTGTTATAGGCTTTAATATTCACATCAACAATCAAGCTATTTCAACAATGAACGGAAACGAAAAGAAAAAAATCGGCATTGATCGAACTCTTGAATTGGTTATGAACTTTCTTCCCTGAAATTTAGAACTCTCTAGGCTTGAATTCGTAGGAGCAGCACTGAAATTTCGTGTAACATTAAAAATACATTAGACATATACGGAGATAGTACTGCCATCTTTTATTGTAGATCGTTGTTTTACAATAACATTAAATACACTTGCGCTGGTTAGAAGTGTTATCCAATCACCTTAGTGGTCTGATCACCAAAATTATTATTGAAAAGCGAAGAATTTTTACTTCGATAGCTTCATTTCATCAAGCTGAATATGATTTTGCCTCTAATATCCTGTAAGCATACCTTTAAAGGGTAAAGGGAAAAAACAAGGAATGTCACAAAAATGGTTTTCCGAAAAAAACGTGTTTTAATGTTTAAAACCTTGTACGTTAGTTTGCCAGTCCTTTTGCTGCTTTTTCCATAGACAGTTCTACGTTTCAGCACGGTTATTTCACCAACAGAAAAGGCACAGAACCTGAAAAAGTCCGAAAATGGACATTCCTTGTTTTTCCCCTTACCCTTCAATTATCACACGTATTTTGATTTACATATTCAAATAACTATTAGTTATTATTTTCTATAAGACAACATTGAGTATTATTCACTAGCGTTATTGAAATTTGTGAACTACAGATCATTATGAAAGGTTTTAAGCTTGCCTCTACTCAAATTGAAAATATATTTTGTATAATTTGTGTTCATCTTTCAACTGAGTGTTCGTCTTTAAATCTGTGTACACTTTTAAATCTGTGTTCACCTTTTAACATATATATATCAAAAAGAAATATTAAGATATTCTGTAGATTTGAATGATGGGAGAAAGTAAACACTAGTCTAACAAAGAATCGTATGTTTTTAAATAAGTATGTTTTATCTGTCTGGTAATATCCTAGTAATGCTGACGTTTACTTCACGTCATTTTAGGAAGTGGTGTGAAGAGCCCTACTACAAAGTCACCAGGTTTACGTTCATCACAAGGTACTGGTTCTTTTATTTATCACTTTTGTATGTGAATATAGTAATTATTTTACCGTGAAAACTAACTACAGCGGTTTAAGCTCGTATGGTGATATTTTCGCCATAAATGAAAACTCTTTCGGAGTTGTTAGGATATATCTGACACTGACTAACCATAATTTTTTTCTGACATGCAAAAATTATATATTGTGTTTCAAGTGCATGGGCTACTATAGATTAGTTCTTTCAAAGGGTCAAATTTTTTTTTGAAGATTTGCACTAGTAATGTCACTGGCTTAGACTCAAAATGTAGCTTAAATAAACCCACAGTTTTATATTTGTTCCAAGCTTATATTGTTCATATTATAGAAATTAAGTAAATTGTAATAAAATTAAACTTTTTACTGTAAAGCAGTAGAAAAACTTACAATATTATTATGCTTGAAAATATAGTTAAAACAAGTCTAATTTAAAAACTACAATTTGCGTTGTTAATTGGATATATTCAATATTAGCCTTGAAGCGATATACAGTAATTGTAAATCTGGATAGAAGCAGGCCCACAAACCAAGTTAGAAAGACGACAAATATGTCGAACACTGTTCGGTGCACAGGATGACGAAGATAGCGACCAGAGTATTAGTCTCTGTAAAATCCCGGTATTCCTGGGTAAACCTATGAAAAATCCTGAAAAACTTCGGTCAAGATGGCCGCCAGCACAACTTGACACTTATGTTTCCAGCGCCGGTTCGAAGTGTGCACCCTTAACCTTTCGACCACGGAATCTGAGTTTGAGCATAGCAAAATAGTGGAACTACAGATGGGAGTAATTTTACAAATACAATTAAAAGATACGAGCTGAATAACATGTGTAGCGCCATGTTAACATCTCGCGATGATTATTTACAAAATATATAAATTGATCAAAGAAGACTCAAAGATTTCAATTTTTTTTAAAAAAGTAAATCCAAACTTGTAAAATAATTTATTTTATTTTAGCGTAAATCGTACGAATTTATTAATATTATATTTGGAATTCTTTTAGGTATGGAAACCACTTCCACACCAAATGGTAACAGAGGAAGAAGTAATTTCAAATTTATCTACTAATTAGAAATTGATTATACTTTAGAGGACAAAATATATTACAAATTGAAATAGAGACCCGCGATACAAAGCCTTTTAATTCAGTTACAATTGGAAATGAGTTTAAAGAGGATACATATTCTGCATTTAGCTTTATACAGTATAGTCTACAATATTATTTCCTTCTGTGCATAAAACATCACCGAAATCTAGCATTAATTTTTAATGTTTAGTTTTATCATGTATTTGCCTCTCTAGAAAAAATAGATTTGTGAACTTACTAAGTTTTTGGTTTAGATATCCCCAAATATAAAGCATAGCTAATGAATATTCTAATCCTTCATTCCGGTTAATAACTTCAATAAGTTAGTAATATCGCTACTATAAAATGATAGAAAATGATACAGTTATGTCATACTGAAGAATACATTCATATCAGCAATAAACGAAAACTCTCCCATTAATATCTCTTTCTTATTTGTGGCTTCTGTGATTCTTTACTAGAGCATGCTTTCAGTTAAGAGCATCAAGGCAGATATAAAACTTTCAAACTTTTTAGATAGAATCAGTTATAAAAGTCCAATAATATAATGACAACTGCTTAGTAAGTACGAACGTTACCAAAATGTAAATGGTATTAATACAAAATCAGGTTTTCTGTGCTGCATAAAATAAAACTATAGCGGTTCTCACTTGTGTGTAGCGGCTGCAAGGATCTGCTCTAACTTCTGTTCATTAAATCAGTTTCCTAATTTCTTTCTTGTATATAAGGCTTCCCGTAGACCTTTCTCCCTTTCTAATTTATTTTAATGTAGTTTATTTAATTGGTCAATTAAAGTTCGTTAAGAGAAGTGGCAATTTTAAGCAAATCTTCTCTATTATCATAAATTATTGCTTATAGGGTCTAAAGTAACTCCAAGAATGTTGCAAGCAAGAAGACGTAAGTGTGTTATATCAATTCCCAAAATAACTGCTTACTACGGAAGGTTGATTCAGATAAGATGTGACGACTGTATATACCTTGTATGTGGTGAAATTCCCTTCTACCAGCAGTGATGGTGCTCAATGCGATAGTTGTGCGTCTGGACTGTGTATCGGTATTACAACTTTGACTGTAGGAGGCTTCGCCGCGGGTGCGTAAGCAAAATGCTGTCTCAGACCTGTTTATGTATTTTCCAAAGACCATCAACGGTGGTGAGACGTTGTGAAGCAATTCCTCTCTTCAAGAGACCAATTGTGCAAGTCCATACGGAATCCATCCGGGGACTAGAAAGGGACTGACGAAAACGGGATGACACTTATGCCCGTCTCAGCCTCCTCTCTGCTGTAGTAGGTGATAGAAGACCGAGCAGTATGCTAGATCCTTGTGGATCCAGACTTGAGATTGCTCCGTACCATACAAACGAGAGATGTCTTCTTCCTAAATGCGGGCCATGACATTTTCCTGGAAGTACAGAGTATTGATCATCACATTTTTGTTTTCACTTGAAGAATCGTGAGTTTGCCACGGGCACAGAAATCGACCACTACCATGAACCCTTTCAAAGACTTTTCACAATTCTCCTGGACGAAGTTTGAAAATGAATTTTGTCCTTTTTGTCTTCATATTTTTTTGTGCCATCCAGCTAGATGAGGAGTTCGTCTAGAGTAACCAACCATTGCCACTTCGCCCCCTCAAGTTAGCACTCGTACAATTTTCAGGCGTTGGTGACCCGCTCCTGAATATTACATTTCTTCAAGGCGTGTCATCATGATTTATGTCGGAGTTCGAGTGACAAATTATCGTGAATTTTGCGCCATACTGTATATTAATTGGTACGTACCTGCGTAGCAGCTGAGGCTGCGTTGCATTTGTGGATTTTCTTTCATCACAACCCGCCAGTTGCACTACCTCGGTTGTCCGGGCTGGCAGTACTCGATGTTTCCGTATTTTGTCGGACAAATTGTTTCCAGAGGGCTTTCGGACAAAGTATTTCTGTGCTGTTGAATAATGCGCCACACACACGACATACTGATGGTCAGTCCTTTGGATTTACGACACTACACGATTCTTGAGATACTGAATTTTTCTTCGGAAAAGGAAACAAACAATGTATCCCTGCCATGTATGACGAACTTTTGATGCCATAGCGGGAACGTGAGAACGTCACACTCTACCCACAGCAACCCCACACTGTTACTGCCACATCATGCCTACGACAGTAATACTGTGTACTCCCGGGGTGTAAAAACCAAGGTCAAGATCTTAACTGAATCAACCTTCTGTAGACACTTAATTTATATTGCATTTGTTACATTGACATGTGCACGTAAAAAACTACTTAACAATTCTGTAAACATTAATTCTGTAGGTGTTTGCAAGAACCTGATAAGTGACGTTTTAAATAATTTAGTTACTCTCACAAAATACTTTACAGGTACCGAGCTGTGTTCACTAAAGGAGTGATTGTCCGGAAACAATATTTGGTTATCCAGAACATGGAGTTTCGGTACAATCTCCCATAAGAGAAAATGCTTTCTTCGATTTATAAACATGTTTTACTTGAAACTTGATAAATGTTACTTATCAGGTTTTTGCATTCACCCACAGAATTGTAATTGGCACTATTATTTTTTTTAAAAAAAGTTATGGCAATTAAAGAGATCTTTAAATTTTTACTTTTCATTTAACTCATATAGCACACCAAAATGTATTTATTCTGTTGCAGTATGAAGATTCTAGTCAAACTTATACGAACAAAATTGAACACATGTTGACTAATAATTTTCAGAGAGTGAGTACCAACGTAAGTTTGGCTTTCATTGTTTTGTGATAAACCAATCTAGTGATTCCGCCAGACAACCCTGTGGAGGGTGTCACCCCCAAATTGTCGACGACACCCCCTAATTTTAAATTTTTACTGTAAATAATCGATAGAAACCGTGCAAAATTCCACTTACACCCTCCCAATTTTTTATTTTACCCCCCCCCCGAGCTGAAAATCCTGGTGAAAACCCTGAACAGTGCAAGTTTAGTGTTTCAAATCCTTTTGTGAAGTTTTCTTTGTAAACTGGACGTAAATGATACTAGTGTCATTTAAAAGGAAGGAAAGAACATACACAAGAAAAATGAATCATCACAATAAAATTAGTAAATTTCCTATATTGCATATCTGGCCACACTTCTCAAGACGAACCAGTCGCCGCCGTAAAGAATCAAGGAAGTGACGTAATCATGTGGAGTGAATTACCAGAGGCAGTGAGCAGTGCTTTTGTATTAAATGTGATGCATGTTGTCTGTACAGAGAGTAATGAAAAACGGGCATATTACCCGACTTTCTAAGCTAACCTATTTTCCTGTATTTTGTTGAAATATTAAAAATGTGCTGGGTAAAGGTAAAATCTAAACTTAGTTTCTAACTTAAAATTTTCAGTGAATTATGTAAAATGTAAAAAATGAAAAAGGAAGCAAAATGGGGTAATTATTTATAAGTACAATTAAGAAAGTACTTACTCTATTTTTTTATGGGGGAAACCAACAACTGTCATCCTGCTAGTGACCTGACCCTCTACCGACTAGGCCGAGCCGAAACTGGTAAACAACGCTTTGCCACCGTTCTTTATTCTTCAGAACGTAGTTAAGCAGAACGCTGACAGATACCAATACGTCAAAGTGTCACTACTCCCGTGATTCATTGCGATGGCGACTCCCTTCTTTATCATATCGAGTAGTTGCAAAGACACGTGCATGCTTGTCTCCTTGTACATATATGCTTTTATTTCTTACATTTTGTTTCTTATTTTCTTTACTTCTATTCGATGAAGAAAAATCTTAAAAGATGGGAAACGTTAAACGTAAAGTGATTGTTTTTTTTAACAAAATAATGTGGGCCAAAACCCTCATACAAGCACTCACTTCTTAAGCATCATGATTAACACAAGATTTACACAAAATTTTGTCATTAACAAAGAATTAGTCGGTATTAAACATAATAAATATTTACATGTAATGCCATATTAACAACAAACCTTTTAATTTAAAAATTAATGCAATTACTGATCTTCTTCTTAATACACAATATCTGCTCGAAAAGTTTCTTGTGCGATCTTCCAAAAAACATTTTCAGTCACCTTACATCGTAGCCTTCAGTTATAGTAAACATCTAAGCTGGTTGACACGTTCATTGGCATAGACCTGTGGAACTTACACGACAGGTATTGGCTATAATTGTATGAACAAATAGGGGCTCAAGACTGGCACAGAAGCTTTAACGACCTGTGAACTTTAACGGAAATACACTCAAATGTGTAGGTGTCTTTAATTGAGTGAAACGCATTTTTATAACTTTCTCACCTGTAGCCAAATATTTACTTGGCAATTAGTTGACACGAATAGAAGACAGAAACAAATCAGTGATATATTTTCCTGTATTGTCAATGACTTTCTTCCAATGTTGAAGTGGTTTCTCGACTGCGAGTTTGAAGAAATCTGAATTGCAGAAGCGGTTAAAACAAATTTGAAGATCAGTTTTGTTATCAAAGGAGACCTCCTTGAAGATTGTTGGATACACAGCTGAAAAGGTGAAAACTCAAGGGATCAAAATCAGGAGAATAAGAGGAATGTGGAATAACTTTCCAGCCAAGAGATCTTGGTTAACAATGATCCACATTTTTTATTTAATAATTAAGAAATAGAATAAGATTTCACACTTCCGTTTACAACGAATCTACATCCAGCCTAACTACATACACTTTAATTTGTGTTATTCTTTCATATCAAAAGCCAACTTCTGGAAGTATTCCTTTCGCCGCGCATATAAACTCGCTCGAGGCCAGCTCTGGGAATAGATTACATTTTTCGTATTGTTATAAAATTAGCCTGCTGGCATTATCACTCGTAGCTAGTCCATCAATACTGATAGGGTCATTCTCAACAGTACTTGGTGGTTTTCCCTTCTTGTTTGAAAATTTATATAAAACATGGCAACATTTCGTTGAAGGCATATTCACATAATATAAGAAGAGGCGGACAGTGAGTAACGGTACTAAGGAGTTGCTATGTTTCCAATAGTTGAGTACTAAAAACTAATTATTAAAACCATTTCTAAGATTTCAGTTCCAAAGTAAATGATATTGAAATCATAATTCTGGATCAATTTTTGCTAAAACAAATTCTTCACAACATTTTCAATCAGTTTTAAAAATTTTCTAATAATTTAGCATACGTTACTCGAGGTTTCTTTAGCATTTAACTGAT
The DNA here is from genome assembly GCA_022664845.1 of Lepisma saccharinum. Lineage (NCBI taxonomy): Eukaryota > Metazoa > Arthropoda > Insecta > Zygentoma > Lepismatidae > Lepisma > Lepisma saccharinum. The sequence goes on from JAGDQP010000056.1 coordinate 124,066, forward strand.
GAAGGCGTTCCTTAAATATCCCTACCATAACTTAATAATATTACATACAATGTGTCGAATGTCATGTGCTAACTGAAATTAAGTCACCAGGTCAAATACACATATACGTGTTATCTTGGGTCTTTTAAAACTTTTCGTACAGAACATATACGTAGTTCTTGCACATATAGATATTTGCAAATACTTGAACAATAAAATCCAAAATTAATTAAAGTTAATTAAATAAAAAAGAGAGAAAAGTTAATTTTTAGGCTATTATTTAGAAGAACTAATTCAGGCACGTATTTAATTTTAATATAGAATATTTAAAATAAGAAAATCATTTACTTGATTAATTTTCTTTCTCTAAACACAATTTTGTCTTTTTCCAATACCAGAAATGTGGAAGAGTGGGTGAAATGAAACACAGTAAATGAAGATTAATGGAATTTGCGAGTAAGAGGTACTAAAGATATTTGCATGCACTATGTCATTTTCTAATAAGTTATATATATCAGACTTACCTTATAATAGCGGTATATAGGAAATCCTCGTAAATTACTAAAAAAAATACACAAATTAAAAAATAAAAGAAATGTATTTTAATTTTAATTTTTATAAATTTATATTTTTTATTTGTTATTTTTTTCTTAAATTTGCTCTAGTTAAAGTTTTACACAAAGCATTTTTTCCTGTTTAATCTTTAAAATAAATGTATTTATCGCTTTTAAAATACATATGTCATTTTACCAATATATCTAATTTCATTTTTATGTACCACATAACCAATATAAGTTTTTTTATTTTAATTTTAAATACGTGAGTTGACGTGATTGTACACTCAGGTAGTGGCTTCACTTTATATACTCACACAGAAATTTTTAGCTTGTCATTTTTTGATACCTTTCATTTTAATCCAAGATAGAAACATTCCAAGATACTTACAGGGCCCAAAATTCTTCTGGGCTGCTATTTTCATTAATGTTGTGTTACGTTTAAGTTAATATCTTTCTCGATAGAAGGTATTTTTAATAGACTTCAAAGACGGAGAAGGTTGTATAATTCAATCTGTATGTATGTTTCATTAAAGCTTTGGAGTAGATACACTCATTTTCGTGACTACTGGTAGTCCCATTGTAGTATTTTTACGACATGTTCTCAATTCGCCCTAAATCCATCCATGCTTGGTGAAATGATATAGGCGACCATACTTTATAATTTAGTCATATTAAAGAACTTAGCTAATGGCCGTTTCCATCAGAGTTCGATTTGTAATGGGTGTAAGGGTTTGTATTCCCCCTCTATGCAAAAGTATTTCCAGTGTTGCCAACAGCTCGAGAATTTTCCAACTAGAATCTTGGTCAAAAGCAACCAAAATCATGCTCTAAACAACCAGAATTTATTTTGATCCATGATAATCGTGCAAATAACATTTAAGAAAAGTTTAATAGTTTAAAACGTAGCTAACTCCATTAAAAATGTTTTTTTTTCGCAAGTTGTCATCATTATAATTATCAGTGACTTCATCGGTTGAATTAAAGGAGCAACTGAAATTCAAGCTAACATAAAGTTGAATGAGATGGTTGTGGAGTTTGTTTGTTGCGTTTTTTTTGTTTTGTTTTATTTTTCAGGATCAACAGGAAATTCAAAATTATGATAGCATTTATTGTTTTTGTGTAAGCCAGCAGAAATCTCCAAAATAGAATTCGACATGTGTGTACTCATTCTACCTCATTATTATTTAATAATGTTGAACTGATTAAGAAACTTCTAAGCCCAGTAAAATAAGCCTGGACATTACAAATTCTGCTAATTTTCTAATAATTTTCACCACTAGCAACACAATAATTGAAGAGCTCATACAAATGCTGACTAAGGTGATTGTATTCCATTACACTACTGTAAGTTTTCGCCGTAGAAGTTCCATTTTAAAGTTCAAGTTACCATGTAAATATGATATTTTAAGCATATGAAGACAGAGAGACTTTTCTAAGAACCTCAATGTCATTAGACAATCTTTATTGAAGTTGTTTAACCCATAAACAAATTTTCAGAGTTCTTTTCCTTTTAGTTTTCCTATGTCCTTTAATACCATTTTTGTAATTCTGTCAGTTTCCTCTTAAACAAATAAACCGTGCATAGGTTAGGATCTAGTTGCTTTTCTAAATTAATGTGAAGAAACATTTTTCAACTGGGTACGTGAGATTGCAAAATAATTATACAATAATCAACCACTTTTTAAAAATATATATATTATATTAAAATTTTTCAAAATGTATTTAAAAAACTAGATTATAACCAGGTAACATTTAAAAAAAAAAAACAGTTTCCCACTAGCAACTAAATGGCTATTTTCCCAACTAAATGGCTATTTTCCCAACTAAACGGCCTTCCAAAAAGACTAGATTTAGTTGGAAAACAACCAAATTGGCAACACTATTTCCAGGCTCTGTTTTCCGAAATAACCCCACAAACCTGGGATATCAACAGGCATAAATTACGGTATTCTACTGTCTAATGAAACCTCTCTGGAAATTGCACAAAACGGACACTGGTTTCCATGCCAACGACACTATAGTATTGAACACGCTAGATCGGTTGAACCGATTAAATTTAACTTGGCATGGTAATACCCTAGTATCACTTTCAAGGTAATGCCTAACTGAAATATCCAAACCATTTTCCATTTCCATGCTTAAAAGGCATATTTAGTAGAGTACGTTACTCTGGTGATCCCATCAAAATATCTTTAACTTATGTCGTACGATTCCCATGCTACAAAATAGCGAATAGGACGAGCTAAAGAGACTCAATAAATAGCTGTTTCCATGGAAACGAAATTCTTTATAGAACGCATATCACGTACTACGTAAAAATAGTTGGACCGATGTCAATAGAACTTGACAGCTTTACTCCTAAGGTTGTAACAGAATTTTATTTCCAAATAATTTACCATTTCAATGGCAGTAAGCAGTGGCGTAGCAATATCTTCTAACAATAATACAATTCATATCATAAATATAATTCATAGCTATAAATATAGCTCATAGCATAACAGAATGTTGTAATAATCCTTTTAGAAAACATGTCTATAGTGTGTATGACTATCTATTTTACAGTGGACTAGTAGGGAGCGGCTTCTAAGATTCTGCACACATCCATCCAAAAAACGATCTGCATTCAATATGAAATTAGAATGAATTTAAACATTTCAATAAATAAATTTCCTACCTCACACTCTGCGCTTCAAATGAAAAATTCTGGGTACGTAACTTTGAGGTCACTGATGAAAGCATACAAGAAGATTATTTTTTTAAAAAATATTTTGCAAACTAAGAGTTAAGACATTTGTAGGAGGCCTACTGCAATTACTGGCATGTAAAGTTCCTGAGTAAGGGCAATCGATTTTGTCTTCCATCAGCTAAAAATTAAAGGAAAAGCTCATATAATTTCTGGTTCGTTTTAAAAGTACTTCGATGCTAGTATTGTCGTTCGTGAGAACAAATCCATAAGAAGCTAGTGTCAACCTGAAACACTAAAAGCTGACCGAAGTTTATAAATGCAGTAAAGTCCAGAAAGATATGCATTGGAAGCGTCACGTCATTCGTTTGAATCAAGGCTCTGTACTACGAAACAATAAAATATTTTCAAAATAATTAAAAAAATAAAAATAAATCATATATCCACTAAGGGTGGATCCACTAATTAAAGCATTTCCAAAAATACTTGCTGAAACATATAGGGTATATTACGACGCATATTCAAGTGCTGATACCGCCGATAAAATGAATTTTATCTTATCTTAAATAGGCATAATCATACATGAAAAACATTTTAGGAATATTTCATTTCCAAACGTTTTAAGGATTTATTTGGAAAAAAATATTGTTGTATATGTATACAAAACCATTATTGTATATGATTCAGAAACCTCTCGAGGAGGTAAATTTTATATATCCGAGGGGTATTTCAGAGCTTTCCAGGATAGCAGAACTGGATTCCATATATTTATATAAATAAGCCTTTCACAACTTCTCGATATATTTTTCATTGTCTCAGGTAACATTTTTTCCCACCTCATCACCCCTTGAAAGAAACACTGGCCAAATAGCTCTAATGTTCTAAAAGGTACTTTTTACGTTGCTTTATTACTGTTACTTCTATGTATGATTTTATGATGGTTAAAATTACAAATTAAAAAATGTTTCTGGGAATGGCTCAGAGGAGTTCTCGTGTCATCATAAAAATTTAAAATTTATGGAAAATATTTTTCTGTTTGACATTTATTTATTTATTTTTACTATCTTTTTATTTCAGTAAATTCCAGAATAACCGTCAATGAAGATCCAATTAAATCTCTTATGCGTAAAGGACGAAAGGCACTGAGACGATATAATATATAATAATTGTTTATATTTGGAATATTATTTTGTATAAATAATTGTACATAGTTGTTATCTAAATATCTCTAAATCTTAAAATATAAAATTTAGAAAGTTTTTCAGTGTTTGTGTATCATTTTCTTTTTTTTATTTCAATTTATTGTTTTCTTCATTTAACCTTATTAATTAAATGAATACTTATAAGTAGTAATTTTGGAACTAAACCTTGAAAATATTAGTAAAAAGAAGCACTTTAGACTTAGTATTCTTTAGCAAAACAGTTCCTAGACCAGACCAGGTGAATTTTATAGACCAGACCAAAACAAGTATGAAAATATTGTTTTCTGCATGTAGCAAAATTCGATTCGTTTTTTGTAAATATTAGTGACGATGTATAAATAAAGGAAAGGAAGGAAAGTATGTACAAAAGTGACAGAGAACTGTAGAAAATTATATAAAATATTTTGGAACGATTCAAAAATTTTAGTGTTTCCAGATAAGAAGGTAAAGAAAAAAAAATCCACAAATAGAAATGCAAAGATTACTTATTTATGTCAACCTAGGTTTTACTTGGTTTAAGGTGCTGATTCTGAGACTGTAAATTATTCCCATTTCTTCAAAAGTAAAAAGTCACTTAGCATTGACTAACGCATGTTTCTATTGAGTCCAGAACTTATTAATTATTCCAATTAATATCAAGAAAGCTAAAATTGAAAATATGCAAAAGTTATTCTGCCGGTAATACTTTGTTTATGAAAGTTGGAATACGATTTTGGCTAATGAATAAAACTTACGTATGTTTGAAAATTAGGTTTCGAGAAAAAACATACCGGCCAAAATGGGATGAGATGACCGGAGAATGGAGGAGAACTCCACAAACTTTATATTTCACCAGACGTTAGAAGAATAATGAAATCAGGACGCCTAAGATGAACAGGCCATGTAGATTTAATGAGGGAAAATAGATAATTAAATTCTATCGTGATTGGTAAGCCAGAGGGAAGGAGATTGTTGGGAAGACTGAGAGGTCGTTGAGATGACAGTATTAGAAGGGATCTTCGATGATGAAAACTGGTTTGATCTTACCCAGAATAGAATCAAATGGCGAACGTTTGTTACTGCTGCGATGAACTTGCGAGTTCCGTAAGCCATAGAGTTTAGTTGTTCAGAGTTATTATTATTATGGTTATTATTTATAGAGAGAAAATCCTCAAAAACTCTCAGTCGGGATGACCGCCGCTAGAATCGTTCCCAGGACCTTCCGATTACTGGGACAACACTATCACTCATCTACTGCAGCTCGGTTGATCCGAGTCAAGCTTTGAAGTTTGTGAGATATTTTTCAACATTTCCTGAATAACGTCCAGAGCTCTGCTACTTCAAACCATACAAGAAAAACTAGATTCACATATCTTAGTAATTTTCGTTCTTCAACCCAAGAAAAATTTCTCCACCACCTTATCTGGAAACATTGGCATATTTAAATATAAACATGATTCGCAAGTAGTAGAATAACGTTTTTCTCTACCTCTTACACTTTTCTAACTCTCTTGGTAAAGCATTAGCTTCCGTATTCGGGAAGACCTTGGTTTGATACTAGCGACAAATCTCCTGACTTAGAAATTTCCAGGATTTTCGTAAGTTACACCAGACAAATACCAGGATGGTACCTTAAACTTAGACCCTGGACGACTTCTTCCTGAATCCTTTCCTCAACCTCTCCTGGCATCAGCCATAGATACATAAAAAACACAAATAAATTCAAACTTCAAATTCCTACACTTTCTATCACTTACATACATATTTTGCTTCATTTTCCTTTCCTTATTTAGAATTTATTAAGGCCCTTTGGCACCTTTTGTCTAAGGGCGTCCTCCCTTTACCCATACTCCATATTTACTTTTTTCTCTGATAAATCTGTTACCAATTACAAGTGATGAAACATATTCGAAACATATAGCATTAAATCGATCATATAGCATTAAATCAACAGTGGTAACCGTTTCTAGAATTACACGTAAAAACGAAAGCAATAAATAAATATACAAGTATTTTATTGTAGCTCCTGCGGAATAAGTGACTATTTTCATTTGACCATTCTGTATATTTCTGGCATAAAATGAACCAAGAGAACCATTCTGTTTGTAGTGAAAAGCTGCCAAACAAGTTCTCTTTAATCCGGCACGTTCGAGAACACGCGCATACTATATTAGCGAACATGCCGGATTTAGAGCGTCCATTGTACAATATGTAAAACAAATTTTACATGTAATGAGTTCCTCTATGGGAAGAAAAAATACACATGAGCCTTACTGTTTAAAAAAGTCTCTGACATCATGTTCCACAAGGTCAACAAAAGCGCCATTCCGCCCAAAAATAACCGAACGCGAGCGGCTCGATAGGTGTTGGATTACAGAATATATCGAACCGAACAATGCCAGATTAACGAGCGCCTATTGAACTTAATAAATGAGATTAATGTCTAAACAGTTTTCAAATTTCAATTGAATTATTTTTTTTTTATTTATGGAGTTTATGCATCTAAAGGCTCATGCCAGGATAGAGGAGGGGAAAGGCTTCGGGAAGGTGTCGGCCAGGACCTATGTTTAATATACCACCATGGCATTTGCCTGTTGTAACTAAGGAACTCCCCTGGATAACCTTCGGTCAGGATGGTAGGCCGCTGGGATTGAACCCACAACCTTCCGAATGCTGTGCCAACACTCTACCACTGAGCTACGGCGTCTCGGTTTCAAACTTCAAGTCAGGCTTAAAATGTTCTTGTTTCTTGAACTAAAAAAAATTGTACCTGACACCTGGGATGTATTTTATACTGGATACTTTAAAGTAATAACAGTAGGGTAAAAACGAAGAAAGATTTTGGGATAAATCGTTCTGTTCTTGGATGAATTATGCCACCACTTATGTAGAGCGACTGAAAAAATCAAAGAAAACCTTAGTCAGGATTGGCAGCCGCTGGTGGGAAACCAGGACCTGTGGAATGGGAAGCCAGCAGTCAACTACCTGAGGATTGATTGATTGAATTTATTTTAAGGCCTTTAATCATCTATAGATCAGTCCTGTATAGAGTGGGAGAGAATGTAGAAAGGTAGGCGGCCAGGGTTTATTTTGTAGGTACCATCCCGGCATTTGCCTGGTATGACTTAGGGAAACCCCTGAAAAATATCAGTCACGATGGCCGGCCGCTGAGATCGAATCCAGGACTTCCGAAATGTTAAGCCACTGAGCCACGGCCACTCGATAACTCGGTATACAAGCACTTCATGTAGTATCTTCACACGTATGATTATAGAACTTGTAATATTTCGGGAAGCAATGACCGTTAACCAGCGAGTAGAGAGAAAATAAAAGGCAGACACGGTTGTAGAACAAATATCGCTCCGTTCAGTACTAGTCTTCGTTCTACAGACCCGTATGATATCAGTTGTTTGTTAAGTGAAAAGGTTAAATTTGGAAATTGATTGTTATTATTTGTAAGAAAACTTAATTAGTTCTAATACTATAAAGCTTTATTTCCAATGGTGAAAATCTTTCTTCAAGTTCTACTCTTCGTTTCACTGGAACAGTGCAAACCATAAATTTGGCTAAGTTTGATATTTTTTGTTTATCTATTTACTTAATTTTCTTCTTATTTTAAATGGTGTAGCTGTAGATTAAAGTTCAATTCCTTTTCTTGCACCCAATCATTGGAATTTTCTCTTACATTCATATTGGCCACATTTAAACACTCTAAGTAATTTACTAGCCACAAACAAAACACTTAATATCTGTACAACATATAAACAAGTGAGGCGAAGTTCATTCACGAGACTGCGCATGTACTCTACCACTAAGTTTCAGTAACGGACATCCTATTTGGATGATGTTTGTTTGGAAAAATTGCAGCGAGGTCTTTCCAACGACACACGAATGACTTTTCCAGGCCTTGTAGTACCTGAGTTGAAAATTGCGCCCTCTGTCGTATTTTGGGACCCTATGATCTGGTGATCCGTCTCATCGAGGTGTTTGCAAAGACATCTCAATCACTTTTCTAGGCCTAGTAGTTCGTGAGTTTAAATTTATCCCCACCACCACCTCGTATCTAGAGATAAAACTCTACGATCTAGTAATGTAAATAGGTTTGAACTAGTCTCGCCGAGACCTTTCCAACGAATCCACAACAACCTCGTAGTTCTTAAGATACCGAGTTGAAATTTTTTTTTAGATATTTCCAACGACACCTCAAACACCTCCTATCCCCACTAGTTCCTGAGTTAAAAGTTACCGACAAACGGGCATAGCGGTTTTATAAGTTTTCACAGCACTTCTGCTGAAACCAAAAAGTAGCTTACATAGTATCTTGACGAAGATCACGTGCACACTTAACGCTGTACACTAAAAAGTTACTTAAAATTTTTGGCCTCAGCCATGTTCAGTTGTAGAGAAAAAAATGTTCACTGAACACGCGTGCACAATTGCAAGATACAGATAAACAAAATGGTGGTTGTTTGCACCAATAAAAATTGACTATTACGCGCAGAACATCAGTGTGTGTTCAGTTAACTTCTTTCTTCTCTACAACTGAGAATGGCTGAGGCCGAAAATTTTAGGTGACTTTATAATGTACAGCGTTAAGTATGTGTAATTGTGCACATGATCTTCGTCAAGTAAAATTCCTTTCCTGTCTTTTCAAATTTCACCTATTATATTGCCTATCCTATATGTACTATATATATATAAAATACAGAAAAGGTACATAAAATTAAACACACATAAAAGTTTTACATAAGATTTAAACTAGAGACATTCCGTGGCTGAAAGGGCATTGCCAAGGATGAAAAATAAGTTTGTGTCTCGTAGATATTGGATTTTGAAATTTTGAAATTTTGAAGTGCCTATCTCTAAAATTACTTGATGCCTCCAAGGAAGAAATATTAAAGAAAGTAGTCAGTCCTTTTCGGCTGAATTGAAATTCAAGCTAACTTCAGAATTTTTGTGGTTAAATTAAGACATCATTCATCAAACTTACGATTATCTTTTCTCGAATTACACAACGGAATATGTTAATTTTTCCAATGAAATTGCTAATCTCAGAATGTGGAGAAGTAAGTTTCTCATCTCGCATTTCCACCAGCGTTTACTCCCTAAAGTTCATAAATAAATTCAAAATTGAACGAGAGAATATTTACGGGTTAATAAAGTACATGCAGCATATTAGCCGTGTTAAACCATTTGACGCAATACTCAAGCGTTTATGAGGAAATGCTGGAGAACTTTCCCATTAATGCAATTGTTGAAGAACTCGTCTGTATTGAAATGTATTGAGTGTAACCGATGTACTCGACAGGATTACCGAGCGTGTTCATTACAATTTACCCTTCAAAGTGTTTTAGTGTTTTAATTACTGTCTAGAAAGTTTAAAATGGTGTTCTAATGTACACATATCAATCATTATTGTGGCATTATACCGCTAAATAAAAGTTAACGTCAATTGTGATATATTTAACTGTTAAGTTTGATTTCATAGTACTCACAAGGAAACTACGTCAGTTGATATTTACATGACATATGATTTAGATAACAAAGATCTTCCTATTTTAGTAACAGAAAACACTCAAAAGGAAGCATAAAGTAACTTAAAATCAATGATTGCGAGATTAATAGTCTTCTTCGGCTGCTGCTGCAATAAACAGTCTCCACATAAATGTAGACGAACAAAAAATTCTATATTTTCATCTTGCTTACTGATCATTTATGTTTCCCCACATATTTGAGTAAATTCTTTAAATTTAGAATAAACTTCTAAAAATAAATTAATAGGTTTAATTATTAACGAAAAGCTAAAATGTCATAATCACATTCTTGGCCTTAATAAATAAAAACTCAATTTTGTCTGCTTAATCATATATAAATAACCAAGTAAATCATTCGACAAACTCTGCTCTCATTATATTTATGCAAAATGTTATGCTCTTATTAGCCTTAGAATAATAATTTGGTGTCCAACACGTGTTAGGGCAAATACTTTTGTAAACAAAAGATGGTTGTTAGAATTATTTTTAACATGAGCTCCAAGTCATCGTGTAAAGATGTTATTAAATGTAAACAAAATTCTACCAGTTCCATGTTATAATATTTATAGCATAATATTTATAAAGAAAAATAGTCACTTATTTACTTATATACACACTTATCATACACGACAAAAAGACACATATATGTAGGCAGACAAGATTTCGCAACTACTTATTTTTTTGTTTAATCTTTGAGTACTTAAATTGTATAACAAAATTCCTAATTACGTGAAGAGTATTGGCAATATTAATAAATTTAAATCTGCGCTATCCAGTATGTTGGTAAATAAGGATTATTATGTGGTCAATGATCGTTTGAGTGATGACTCCTTATGTAATATGTAAATATGTACCGGTGATATTTTAAAGTTATGTATATTGTACTCAATTTTAAATAAAATATCATCATGTCTCATGTATAGAGACATTGACGAGTCTTAGGTATCACAGGTCACTACTTGTATGTACTACAGAGACGAATACATTTCTGTTCTATTCCATTTTAATTTCTGGGAACAAGCAGCTTAAAACGATATGTCACATGAAATCCTTCCTACTTGAAATACTCGAGCTGAATACAAGATGACAGCTTTCAAGATGATGACCATGATGCACATACGACCACCAGATGCAGCTCTTCATCTATGGTCATAATCCAAAGGTTAGGTCAGATTCTGCAACATTTGCAACAGAATAAGTGCCTTCAAACATATTCCTTACCACGTACAAATAGGTACAAATCGATAATTCTAAAAATTTATATTCAAAATTTTGAGAAAGTTTGTGTCTATGGATGTCAATTTCGTACATTACAGCTGAAAACCTAGTGGAAAAAAATATTTCATGTAAATATCGGATGATCAGCTGACGTAGTTCCCTCGTCAGTTTTAAGAAAGCCTCAATGTACTACATCGAAACCACGCACAAAATTGTCACAATAACACCGATCGCACAAATGATTATTGGGTGATTAGGCTAACGTCCTTTTTTATCCTCCACTTTCAAATACACAGTTTCAACGTACAGAGTTGGGAAATTATAATACAAAGTTATTTTGTTTAGTAGGTTTGTCTCATAGTGTTAAAATATTAGTTTTGGTTCTTCCGTACTACTTCGGTTTAAGTTCCCTATTTGAACGTTAAAATTTACAATATATTGTTATCATAATATGTGTCATTTTCATTTAAAATAACGTTTGAAAATTCCTCGACAAATGTAAAGTTTTCCGTCGTAATTGAAAAAAAAAATGTAAATTTAAAAAAATATTGACGTGCAGTGGGTTCGAACCCACAATGGGATTAAAAGTATAATAAGTGCCGTGATCAACACCAGCACCTTTCAGGAAACTCTTAGAAGTCCAAAATGGCAATACGGCATTCTTCGCTTACAGCATCAGTGGCTTGATGGAAGGATGACTTTCAACCTCATATATTTATTGTGTGCTTTCATTATCAGAATAATTTATTAAGTGTAGCATCAGATTCTTTATTATTATAGTTTTTTATTTGTGTATTTTTATTTAATATTTACTGATTTAACAGTGCTTCGGTGACGATTAAAATAGAATGCAGTCTGAATAAATTCAATCAATTAATAGCATGGAGACCGACGTATGTTGCGTGATATTCGTTAGCGACGTTTCTTTTAGTTCTTATTGCAAATAGTTAGATGTAAAGTTATCTAGTGCACAATAAAAATAATAAATCGTTCATTTCTAATTTTACATTGTATATTAGAACTTAGAATACAGTGTGGGGCATTTAAGACCTACATGGACCTAGAGAGGTCTTAACATGGTGATACAGGAGGAAATTCCGTGTAGTTTTCCCCACTGAGGACAAACGATGTTGACATTGGCATAAACATCTTTTACCGAATTGTTCTTTAAGAGATCATTCTCAACAAGTAATAATCGTTGTTTGCACTGTATTTTTTATCTCGGTAAGAATGCAACTGAGGTAGACATTCAAACAGGAAAGCTTTAACTGTTTGTAACAGTCAGTCGCCACTAACTCACTTTCATCATTAGAAAACTCTAGAAGGACTTTTCGATCCCTGCGCTGAGACTGGTTTTAAGGCAGGTAACTCTCAAATCTGTTCACTGTCTCAAGCTTTATGGTACGGTAATTAGTATTAGGAAAGAAATAAACTTGCCTCTTGAACAGAAACCTTGTATTTAAGTTGTTCATACACTAGTGAGCATATCATTTACGTATGTAAAAGTAATGTTCGAGCATTATTTAGAAATGGTAAATCTGATTTCAACCAGATTTCCTGTTATGTCTGAGAGAACTATAAAGGGAACCAAGAAAGTTTTGTCGCTTTTTGTGGAGGTCTGTGTTCAATTCGCCCTCACACCGTGAGTTGAATGCGAATGGAGATCAGGCGAAGGTCAGTTGTTGGTGTGGGTATAGCCAACGTACTACCTGGTTGTGACAGTTCAGTTACACCGTGAACGTGCGGGAGGACAGAGTGAACATGGGACCTCCATAAGGCTTGTACACTTTGTATGCTGTACGAGTTCAAACTGGGATCAAACATAGCTGCAGCGGGGCGGAAAATATGCCAGGCCTTCGGTGAGGATGTCGTGACTACGCGGGCAGTGCAGCGGTGCTTTACCAAGTTTGAGGACGGTGACGAAACATTCGAAGACGCACCACGTGCAGGAAGACAAACACAGATACCAAATGAAGATCTTCAGGCAGCAATTGAGGCGAACAGTCGCCAGACATGTGAGGAACTGGGACTACAATTCAGTGTGAGTGGAGAAACCATTCATTCAGCAGCACCTCCATCAACTTGGGAAGCACTACAAGTTGGGTCGATGGGTCCCACATGATTTGACTCCGGGCCAGAAGGCAACGCGAGCAGACACCTGTGTTTCTTCTCTGTCTCGTCTGAGGAAGGAGCCATTTCTGGACAGGGTGTTGACATGTGATGAGAAATGGGTCCTGTACGAATCTCCACGGCGCCGTCATCATTCGTTAGCATCCCATGAACCGATTCCAAACAGCCGAAAAAAACACTGCACCAGAAGAAGGTCCTCATGTGTGTTCGGTGGACAGCTCGCGGCATCGGGAATTGCTACCAGCTGGTCAGAGCATCAATGCAACTGTGTACTGTCAGCAGTTGAGCAGTGTTCAAGAAAAACGCAAAACTCTGGAGCCAGCACTTCTGAATCGCAAAGGGATCCCGTGGCTAGGATGACCCAGAACACCATTCTACGCCTTGGATGGGAAACACTATTGCATCCGCTATACTCCCCGGACATTGCACAGTCCGATTTTCACCTGTTCCATTCCTTGGACAGTCACCTTAGAGGACGCCAGTTCAAATCCCTACTAGAGGTGCAAAATGCACTTGATACCTTCTTCCCTTGACTGCCTACCAAGTTCTACCGCGATGGAATCCATGGCCTTCGAGAACGTTGGCACAAGGTCGTCGATGCTGGTGGGGTCTATTTTTGATCTTCCAGGTACGTCTTAGGTGACATATAGATGTTCGAAGGTGGTGGGTGAAAAAGCGACAGAACTTTCTTGCTTACCTTTATACTATGAAGGTTTAATTAAACCGATTAGTTAATAAAATGTTTATTGAATTCTAAACACTTTTCTTGTTAGTTCTGTAATAGGACACAATCTCAACATCCATTTATTATAAAGCCGGTTTGATATCAAAGCAAAAACATTATTTATATTATTCTGAAATTAAAAGTTTCGCATGAGACACTAATGTAAGACAGTAACTTACGTGTGGTCCACTTGTTTGTTTATGGAATGCTATTCACATTAATAACATTTCTGCTCTAACTCCAAACTTTTCAAGTAAAACCGATGTAATATTTACATCAAAAATATCTATGCTAGGAAAGAATAAAGATTAAGATGAGAAACAAAACGAAATATTTACACTTATTAATAACACATGATTTGTAGTGTGACGTCAGATGAGTATCATAAGACTGGCTTTAGTTTCTGTGCAGGATGGTTGTCTCGTTTATATGTGTGGGATATCACACTTATTACCTTTTGGAAGAAAGGTTGAAACTATTTGAAAATATGAGGTGGAAAAGTGTACACTATGTCTTAGAATGACATAGACCGGTGAAGAAAATTATACAGAAAATAAATGAGGACAATTACCTTTATAAAATCCAAGAGATAAAAACTACCAAGTGAAGACTATGATTCTACTAAGAATAGACTCTGCGGATTTCTTTGGTAGCGTAGCAACTACATTTATAGTAATACTAATTCTTAAGTTAAAATTTGCCGAATAGACTGACAAGTGGACAGGCATGATCTGTTCGGTTTTGACCTCGTCTCTGAGCGATCTTTCCAACGGAACCTCAACCACTTTCTTAGAGCTAGTGATTCTGAGTTGAAATCTGGCGCAGAGACCTTTCAAAGGATGCCTCAACTACCTTAGTAGCCTTAGAAGTTCCTGAGTTAGTAGTTCCTGTGTTTCGAAAGCTCTTAATCGTAGTAACTTGAAATTTGGCATGCGTGTTCCTTAAGACGAAAAAGAATTAATGGATATTACAAGTCGCAGTCCACCAAAGTTTTTAATTTACTCAGCCCACATCAATGAGTGGACAAATCAGCTAATAATAGATACCATTGAGATAATGATCACTTCAGGAAAATTTTAGCGTGATATAAACGCTTGCTTAATTATGGAATATGCATACACACAGACATTCATTTTTAAAAATACAAGATTTTCCTTAATTATTAGTATTTTTTATTTATCTTCGAATTTAACATATAGTCAATAACAGATGAGAACCCTTTGTTATTACTAGATTCCGTAAAATTTTTATTTAGAGACTTGGCTCATTGGACATTCATTTACAAAAATTATATAAGTGTGTATATGTTTTTGTTCTAAAGCACAAATTTATGAATTAATTGATTGAGTGAGATTAACAATATTTTCAAAGAAATAAAAAGTCGTTCTTATAATTTCCAATTGTGACTGCTCGTCTAGAAATCATGTCATTTAAAAACACAGTCAGAGTTAAAAAGATTTTACAAAAATATTTACAAGAGTTATTGTTTGCAAGAGAATAATACAGATAAGAATAAGAAAATTTCCCAATTCATGTAAATATTTCAATGATTGGAATGTAAACTGAATTAACTTAGCAAAGCAATATGTCGTGTTTTAGAATCTAAATGTATTGTAAAGTTTTGCCTTTGAAATATATGAACAATTTACAGTTCAACAGACGAAGAACTGTTTTCAGTTTCCTTATGTTAGCATTTTAATTGTCTTCATGATTGTGATTGACAAAAGTGAAATTACTTAACCATGTTTCATGGTTTATTAAGCATTCTTATAATATGCATCTTAAGTAGAAATATAAAGTCAGATGTAAATAATAGTACATTACTTCAAAAGATTGGTAAGTTAGTCAATTATTGAAGAAATTTTGGAATTAAAAAAAATTCGACAATTTTGTTACTGAAGATTTAAGTTATACACAAAGTCATTATTATTATTTTTTATAAACTTATTAAACATTATAAATTTCGTGGAATGAAGTATTTATTTATTTGTGCTAGAAATACAGATAAATAGCATTTATTTGTTTCAAAGTTGTGCAAACGTTTATAACCACTTAATAAATTCAGATGCATTAAATTTTTGAACAGGAGATGTTGTACTTATATTTTGCGGTAATATGGAAACATCGGGTAATGCCAATCTTTGTATTTTAGAATTGTGAAACTTGTAAACGGTAAGTCCGAAATTCTTGGAAGTGGTAATGTTGTAGATAAGGAGCTCTTCTGTCACATCTGCAAGTTAGTTTACTTTTGAACTGTGGTAATTAACTTTGAACTTAATCTTTAGAACTGTGATAATTAATTTTTAATTTAAGCTTTTGAACTGTGGTAATTAACTTTGAACTTAATCTATTGAACTGTGGTAATTAACTTTGAACTTTATCTTTTGAACTGTGGTAATCAACTTTGGACTTAATCTTTTGAACTGTGGTAATTAAACTGTAAAATGACATTTCATTTTGGGTTTTTGGATATCTCATGACATCGATTTAGATTTTGAAGAAACAAATTTTACTTAGAATATATGAGGAGTAAGATTTCACAACCAGATTTGTCACTATGATCCCCTTTTGAGATCATTACACATTGATAATTTGTAACATAGAATTCCCGGTAGATTATTTTTTGTGTGCTTATGTTATAAGAGTTTGGAGAGGGGATTTGTCATATTTTGAATGTTCTGAAATAATGGGTCTTATGAATAAAACGTAGTCTTGAAGCTGCCACCGTGCTCATGAGTGAGGTGAGAATGCTCTGTTCGTGAGCAAACTCTTAAATTTAGTATTAATAAAAACTAGCGTAGTTGTGGGAATTTACACCCACGTGACTTGAGCATGCTCACAGAATTTGCTCCACTCCGCGCGAGAAGGCCAGTCTGCCAGATGTTTGTGTAATTTAAGCAAGCGTGGTAAAAATGAGTGATATGGAAAAAGGATGATTCTTTGCAGGCATTTGTGGACATGTAAAAGCATTATCCAATCATCTTTAGAAATCCATGTAGCAAGACAAGAGGAAGTATCTGCATTTTCGACCATTAGGAAAAATATGCAGAATAGTCTGTTACAGAATAGTAGTTGAATAAGAAATTAACGGACATGAAAACGAGGCGTAAGAACAGGCTTCTGACCTGTATTCTACTATGACCATGCAAACGGCCAAATTCATCCATATTCGCGAATCGGGCATTGAACCTGACCAGGAAGTATCAACAACACTCGTGAATTCCTCATCACAATTACAAGTTACTTGAACATTCAATGTATAATGTCTTTTACGATTTATGTACTCATCCCCGTGTTCAAGAGACCGTTTAATTTTCACATGTATGCAATATCAATGACCCTTATATGGAATGGAAAATTGTATTGTTGGCGCCACTTATTTATTGCTGCCTTCTGTTCAGCAAAAGTTGATGGGTACTTTATCCACAGGGCTGGAGGACTTTCTCTACTGTTTTCTCTAGAAGTTTTAAAAATGTGATGGACACAGTACTCTGGTCCACACCTATGTCCTCGCCTACTCCGCTTGAAAACCTGGATCACTCAAGTACGGTATCTAAAGAAATCTCATTCTCTGTTCATTAGTAGGTATCCCGCCTCTAGTTTCGTTTGTTTCTCCAAGAAACCAATCACATAACCACTTTACGTTTTCTTTATGAAAGCGATACAGAGTTTTATAGTCAATTTCACAAGTGTTTCTGAGATCCTTGTATATTTTCCGTTGACGTAAATTCATGAATGTAGCCATTCTTAGACGGCTTGAGTCAGCAAATAAGATGACTCAATATTTTTGGAGACAGTACTCCGAAGTGTGAGAGGGAGTACTCAGTGCTGACAGTGCAGCTATCTCGATAGTGCTGACTTCTTGCTCCTACGCTGGGTGACTTCTCAAAGAGCTTGCTCAACTATATCATCTTTCTTCAAACCAAAACGAGTTCAGTCTCCAAAATTGGAGTCAACTCATCTCGCTCAACTTTATTCTTAAGACTCATTATTTAGAAGAGCTTCAAGACAAAATATTCAGCAACTCCTTTCGTTGAGAATCTAGGTTAGAGCGGCAAGTCTCGTTTTCAATGTTTACTTCCAATACAGTAATAGAATATTTTTTTCAGAAAGTAGATATTAATAGGAACAATCAGGGCAAATCTTAAGCATGTAGTCGTCGCGGATCCAAAATAATAAACCATTGTTGGCATTACCACATAAGATTCCAAATATTGGAGTAATACCAACAGTTACATTTTGAAATGATTTGTTTCTCGTAAAAAAATATTGATGCGGTTTTCAGCATTTCAAATGTTAGGAAATCATGAAAGATAACTTAAAAGTGAAGTCCTAATCATCATACAATATTTTCATTTGTTCCCGAAGATTCTTTTCTTTCATTTTGTTCAGTGTTTTTTTTCCAAGTGTTGGTGCTTGATTCCTATCCATGATAGCTTTAGACTACCATCAAACAAGAAATATTGCTGTGAAAGCATTAGGGTTTCTGTAGTAAATGTCAACGCATTATTTGTTACATTTTCTTTACTTTATGGACTTTTCTTCTTTTCTGTTTTTTTTTTTTTTTTTGTTTGTTTGTTTGTTTGTTTACATACGGTTCCAAACGTTTTACTTTCTGTGTTGTCTTTTCACTGAATGCACTTTTTGGTAAACATGCCTGTTTCTATCAATTTTTTATCAACAAAGTATCAAACAACTGATAAACTGACTGTTTATGATTAGCCTCCCAAATATTTCGGGTACGTTTAAAAATATCATTTTTTAACCAATATCTCCAGTTCCACCCAATATATCAAGGTTACAATATTATGAAAATGAAGCTTATGGTGTTAGCGTTTTATCTGAAGGGTTACCAACAACACCAAAGGTACTGAGGAGGAAAAACGTACTAAAGTACTATAGTTGGCATACTAACATTCACATCTTCCTCTGGTTTCAATTTCTTTCAGGCACATATACTCATATTGGATATTCACTCTTACATACATATTTGTTCCATAAATCTAACTTTTACCAGGATATTTTACTTTTCCAAAAGTTGTGTGTATACAACAGAGAAAGTTAGCAAAGTTTCGATACTGTCGGCATTTCCCCATGTTGCGATAATGAATGTGTTTTACCCACCGGACGAGTGTTCAGTAAAAATCTCAGCCTAAGAAGGAGGAGAGCAAGTTTCATAGGCAAACTGATGCCTCTTTTATCAAAGAAATAGGTGTAAAATTAAGGTAGAATGTGGTATTAATACAGAAGATGCACTTGTTTAAAGTTTCAAGATCTTTCTGTTGCATGAAAATTTGGATTTGTAGTAAGATATGTCTGAATTAGAAACTTTATGTTTAAATAAGTAATAGTCACAAATGGATGGTCACATACTAAAACGGACTAAGTCAATAATGTTGGGTTGTATCGTATGCTTGCTAAGAATGAGTGTTTTATCATTCCAAATCACATAAGTGAGCACCTAAGGTCCAAAGGCCTCAATTATTGTAAAAACAGACCGGATATATTTTTTTACTTACAACTGTGACTCTAAATGCATTGAGTATTGTGGAAAACTCAAAAGGTAGTTAGTCCATTTTGGCACGTGACCATCCACATAAAAAAACACAGAGAAGATAAGTAGCACAGTGTTCCTTCTATATTTAATTCCTTTTCTTCATAATTGGATAAGGGTAGTCCTCTTCCTGGACTACAATTCAGGTGGTCTTAAAGTTTTTTATATAAATAGATTTACAAGCGTTGTGGAAGGAAGAATTGGATATTTTCTTCTTTAGAGACAAACAATTATTTCCAGATATGTACCAAATATATAGCTTTTGCTTTCTTTCTCATTGATGTCAATGTCAGAAATGTATCACTATTAAAAATGTTTATCGCCATAAAGTCATTACCACGAAAATAAAACAAGTAACGAAACACAAACTTTGTGTTTAGAAGTAGGCATAAACAACACATATTGTTTTTAATAATATGTTATTTATCGTCTTACATTTGTACACATTTTCATGTACATAGCAATGAAGAACACATTTTATTAACACACCATTGCAAACGAAAACAAACTTATGTCACTGACACCTGAAGACGCTGCAAGGTTCGGAAATGAAAAGCTTAGCAGATAAAATTTTACGAGAGTTTGAGTTTTATTTATGGTCGTTAGGCATTTCAGGAGCATGTTAAGATAAGGTGGGGTCCTGGCCTAGTTTTTAGGTAAAATATAGACATTTGACTGGTGTATCTGCAAAGAAACCTTGGAAAACCTCAGTCATGAGCGTTACCAGCACCTTCCGATTACTAATCCAACGCTCTATCAACCGAACTACGCCCACACAGCACAAGTACGTCCATAGGAAATCCACAGGACGTCCCGACAGGATATTAGGACATCCCAGGGACGTCCTAAGTAGATCACTGATGGCCTAGGGACGTCCCTGGGACATCCCTATGTCCGCTAAGTTCCCGAAAACGGGACCATCCCGCAAGATTCCAATGGGACATCGGAGGGAATCACGAAAATTATTTATGGGAAGGTTACGGGAGGAATTTAGGCATCCTTTTGGACGTTTTAGGGCTGTCTTTGGAACACTTTGCGGGAAGTCCGCAGGACATCCCAGTAAATGATTTGTGGGAGTTTCACTTAACGTACAATATATGAATCAAGTAAGGGTGCAGGAGGGGAAGAGCTGAAACAGGGCTGCTTTTGGTGACCCGTCTGTGAACTCTGAAAATTTTCAGAGTTCACAGACGGGTCACCAAAAGTACCCCGATTTCAGCTCTGTAAAGCATCCAGTCCATGTCACCTCTGAAAGAAACAATGTTCAAACGCAAGGAAATAATTAAAACTACTGTGCTCTCCGGATCCCAAGCGTAGACCCGGTCCAAAACCTGACCTGTTTCAGATCTAGTGAGAGGGAGTGATAATGGCATTTTTGGCCTCCCTGAATGGGAAAAAAACGAGAATTTTAAGTACAAAATGTCTCAAACCCGACGTGCTTCGGAGGCTATAAAAATTACTCATCTTTAAGGAAAACATTACGGAATACTGTAACTAATAACTGACTCTACGTTTTTATTACCATATTTCGTTTACTTCCATCCTCCAATAACATGTTCTTGCTAGTATTACTTTTAAAAAAATGCAGCTGCAACAGGTTTCTTTAAGGATTATCATTACTATGGACCCAATCAGCTTCAAAAATGGGATTGCCAACATCGATCAATTTCCTTAATGTGCACTACCATGTAAATAAAATGACACTACTCGCAATATTTCTTCACGAAACTGCACACTAGACCAATCGGATCAATTCTAATTAAGGGGGGGGGGGGGTATTTTTTTCCTAAAAATTCTTACTTTTTTCATAACTATAGGCTATTTTTTAGGTTAGGTTAGGTTTGATTACATTACGGTCTACTTACGTTCATGGTATTTTGGTTAGGTTAGGATACATTGCATTGTCCCCCTGCAATTAGAATTAAGCCGACCAATCAATACTATCTTTTGTTTCAATGTAACACGTACAGGTAAGGTGCTGTAGATTACAGACAGCAATATTGTAGAGTGACAGCGTGATTCCCTTTAAAAAAATCTAAATTGCTATGTACTTTTGTGACATGCCCTCAGTTCAGGAATCATTTAAAAACAAAAATTAATGGAAAACCCTGTGGGCCTACCTTGGTAAACACTGATGAGCTTTTCTAATAAAAAATTCCCGACCTCAATTACAACTGGGAACACAAATGGTTCGAAGCCAACGTTAAATTGTAGATCCCAAATATTCATCCTAAGAGGCAATGGCAAAATACCGTTCAATCACTTGCACATGGATGTCTTCGGGCAGAACACCCATCACCAGCATCATAAAGCTTTAAAAGGAATTGCCTCAAATCTATAGCCAGGAATTCTGCTAAATATAGTGGGGAAGATCAAATAAAACATGACCAAACGTGAAATTTAATGTTTTGATGAGGGCCACGAACCCCCATGCTAAAGACGCGAAAGCTAGCCCTTGTATGGTACGCAATGCAATTTTTAATTCCATGATTTTCATTGTTTATCTGGCTAAAATCAGAGGATGCTGTCACGTAAATTACATTACGGAAACCACAAATAATAATTAATTTGGGTTAATATTCCGAATCAGCATCATAAATATATAATTTAAAAAAAAATTAGGTTAGGTTAGATTTGGTTACGGTAATTTTAGCTTACGTCGAGTCACAGGTTCATCAATCGGAATTGTTAAGCGGTACGGATATGTTTATTTCCGTTCACCATTGATGTTTTGCTACAAAAATCACGGACAGTATGTCGAGGGAGCGATAGCAAACAAAGACGGGGCAGAAAAAACCTGGTTAGATATTTTTTTCATTATACGCATTGCACATCAACTTTAGCAGACACGACGTAAAAGGAACGCCCGACGTATACTAAAGAGAGACCTGGTTAGATTAGGCTAGGTTAGTTTAGGTTAATTACTTGTTCCTGTAAATATACCTAATATTCGCTATTTCTGGCTTGCCGTTCGTTTTGCTTTATTTTATCCTGTTTATAAATTAAGTTAGGTGGGTTAGGTTAGGAATGTCAGGCTTTTCTATCTCAACCTAACCCACGGGTTTGAATTATAAACAGGATAAAATAAGGCAAAGCGAACGGAGGGAGGGGGGCAGAAATAGCGAATATTAGGTACATTTACAAATAAACTAACCTACCCAGGCGTTCGGTTATTTTTTTAACGAGTGTTCATATGACGATCCCGTGACGGAAGGTCCCATGCATATTTTCGTCTTTGACCCGTAATACACTGCTTCACGACTCCAAAACGTATTCTAATTTCTTTGGAGTAGAGTTTTTCCAGGGGTTTTCCGTCACACCAGGCAAATACCGGGATGGCAACTCAACATAGGCCCTGGCCGACACCTTCCCAAATCCTTACACCTTACCTATCCCGGCCGTACGTATTTACGTATTTTTTCCATCTCATCGTACAACAGTTGGATCAGAACAAATTCACGAATTTCACAACCCTCAAATATACAAAACATTTTATGGACACACCTAGAATACTCACTGATGTGTCTTCTTCGCAATAATTTAAAAGTCACGACGTCGTTTCAATTAACATAAATTATACTTTCCATGCAATCATGCATCGATCAGGATTCAGGACGAACATGTTCACTTTTCTTCACTGCGCCGACGCAGAGTGCTATCAGTTTTTAAATCAAATTCCCATTAACTATACGAGAATTCCCGTTGAGCGTTAATCCCGCCAAACTCGTAACGATGAAATTTAATTAATTGTACTGAGATTGCATAACTTTCACACACATTACGCAGAGTTGATACAACTATTAAATAATACAACTAATATTTTACTTGAATGTAAGCGTGGTAAGTTGAATTCCCGTTTATTGCACACAAAAAAATCCCACTAGAGTTTTGAAAATCATGTTAAGAAAGAGAAATACCAACTAATAGTTTCATACTCTCACTGCAAGATTCCACAGGAGCGGAAAATTATTTTCGCCACCGTTAATTTCCGAATTAATCTGATTTAATTCTTAAAGCTATGTGTGTGTGTGTTCTTTTTTTCGGGTAGCACACGTTGTCAATCTTACGTAATTGGGGATCCCATAGGGGTGTCAGGAATTCCGAATTCGGAAAGTCAGAATTTTGGAACACAATTAAAATCCGAAATTTCAAAACTCGGATTTTTGTAATAAAAAATCCGAATTTCGGATTCAGCGATCAAAAGTCGGAATTCCGAAAAGATCCGGAATAGAAAAATCTGAATTTCTGAAGTCGGAATTCCGAAATATCGAGATTCCCGGACCGGAAAGAACAGATAAAAACTTCGCATTTCCAAAAACGTCTCGATGGGCGATCTAAAAAATATCAATGACATGTCGTCCTGGTGGACAACGGTAGGACTCCAATGGGATGTCCTTCTTTGTTTCTATTCAGATGTGAACGGGTTATCCCAAACATATCCTGTTGGAATCCTGCGTATATCCCATGGGAATCTATACAGGACATCCCGTTTCCGGGACATTGGGATAAGGATGGGACGTCCCAGGGACGTCCTGTGCTTTGTGGGCGGCCTCTCGGTGAAACTAATGACAGAGGCGGTTACTATATAAGTTTTGAAAAGGTGAGTAGGAACGTAGTTACGGAACGGAAGTTTAGGTTAAGGTAAAAGAGTGAATCTAATCTAACCTAAAATAGTGATTCGATAATAGGTTAAGTTGTTTACCTAACCTCACAATAAATACAGATATCAATCAGTATTTGTTGACACACTAAAGAAAATATGAGTATGACGTGTCCAGGCAAATTAATTACTTTTTATTCGCTACCTAAAAAAGACATATTTTATGGTTTGGTTGGGTGAAAATGATTGTGGTGTAACATATGTTTTGTTCTTTTCTGTTAAACTATAATATATCCACAAGTCATACAAAGATATGTTTCGCCAAGTTTAGAGTTGAGTTACATCAGTTTAAATACATGCACAATTACAGCATAAACTCCATGCACAGTTTGACCAGAGCCTGATATGCCTAAAGTCATAAATAAATTCAATTCCATGCGCAGTTATTACCGCAATAGATGTGTTTGAGACACACACTAAGGCCAAGTTTACCTGCGATCAGATAAGGATTAGTAAAGACTAATCTACAAATTATATCTTTCAGTTAACACGGAGATATCCTTTTTTAATTATTTGTTTATGGCCTTTAGACATCTCACGTTCAGATCGGGATATAGTGGGGGAGAAGGTTAGTCTACTAGGTCCTAGTTTGTAGGTACCATCCCAGAGATATCATTTGGATACGAAACTAAAACTTTATCAGAAGGTGATGAAACTGGACTTAAAGGCTTTCATCATAACTAAGGCATTCTACAAATAACCTAAGTGCAATGGTCCCAGGTGTTGGCTACCTGCTCTATAAATCTACTTTCGATAGCATCAACAACTATAATGCTTACAATAAAGGCCTATTTTTGGTAGAACTTAGGCCAATGGGTTAGTTCTTGATGCTACTGATATTAGATTTATAGTACAGGTAGGCAACACCTGGGACTACTGCACTATCCTAGAAAGGATATTTTGCATACGTCAGCGCTTAAGTTATTCTGCTTTAAAAGCCAAATTTTACATAAAGAGGAGAAAAGACAAATTAATGTAAATTGAAAATAATCATGAAATTTAATTATCATTTAAAATACCGCGCTCTTGTCTTATCAAATATTCAGTCATTGCTAAGTGAAGCACTTCCCAAATTATAGTTTGGTTGTATTGTGCAAAACGACAAAAATGCAAGCGGTTAATGTACATATGTTTCAGTTACGTAGTAAAATTTAAATAATTATAATTTAATTCTGCTTTGCAAGGCACTTAACAAATTGCATATATTGGTTAATTCTATGTGTGACTTACGTTTTTCATACAGCTGCAAGTGTTGAATCTAATCAAAAAGTTAAGAATCCCGAAAGCAATCTTCACCATGAAGTTTATGACGAAGAGTCAAAACAACAGACTAAGGGAACTCTGGATTATTCGATAAACAAAATTGATAATATGAAAGGTAAGTCAATGCATTGCATAAAAGAAATAAAAAATATGTTTATTTGTACAGGGTGAATTTTACTTGCTATAACAAAACAAAAGGAAATCTTTATTGCCTTAAGTTGATGAAAATGTGCAACTTAAGATAGACATTTTTAAGGAGCTACTCCATTGTAAGCACTTTGTGACTCTTATTATTATAAAGTTTTCTTACTTGGTGGAATTTAATCTAATACAATCCAATTAAACCTAATCTCAGCTGACGCAGCATATAGAATCTAAGGTCAAAGATGGAAATAGCCATGGAAGGACAGAAGCCTTACAATTGATGTGCACTATATCCTACGGCCTACACCACGCCATCTGTCAACGATGGGTAAGCATCAGATCAATAATGATGGTTCTGTTCATTGTACTTACCGTGGACATAGAACACGGCTTCATCGATAAACAACGCACAGAAATGAAACGCTGGATTCACAATGCACTGCTCCAGAGTCCATTGTGCAAACTGACAGCCTGTATGGGTCATCCTTACTAAGGAGTTGTTACAATTGCAATTTATATGAATGATACTTATTTTCATGAAACACACATAATACGAACCTCTGACTGATAGCTACCGTCGAGTAATGCTTTTCACAATGGCTGCCAAAAGTGCTCTTGTCGTGTTCTCCTTGGTCACGATATTCGGACGTCCAATGCATTCCTTGTAGCTCACAGATCCCACCTCACCATATACTTTCAATAACTTGAACACGGTTGTGTGTGATATGTTTGCTTTCCCGTATGACACGTTAAACTCAGCTATATCACCCTCGTAGTAAAACCACCAATTACCAGGACAATCACAAACTATCCATGAATCACCTGAAACGACAGAATTACAAACAATTTTCTTATCTCCTAAAAAACATAGATGAAACAACTTTACATTTTAATTTTTGGGAATAAACTAGTCTAAGTCGGTATGTCACAAGACCTAAATCCAATATGGCGGCTTTGAAGATGGCCGTCATAAACCCCATAGCCACCGTCAGGTACAGTCCCGCTTATGTTCCCAATATCCAACATTTTGCTTCATTTCGTTCACCCAATTGATTTACCAGGGTGCTTTTAGACTTTTGTCTTAGCCTCTAAAATTTCTTCTACTGCGAAGAGAAAAATTGCGAAGCTATTAAATTGTTTTCTATGTTAAAAATTTTATGGAGGATATTTGTTACTTTTAGATGATTTCACATAAGGGTGGTCGTGAGTTATACAGAGGTTGTTTCTGATCTATAGTGATAATTTTGAAATGCACTTACCTCAGGAAATTCCATCATGCCACCGGCTGTAATGCTCTATTAAAGGGGGGCTGCATTCTGGTTATCGCTCGGCATCGACGTTTTCATTGGAGAGGGCTGGCACGCAGTGTAGACACGTCCAGTCTTAACTACTCCTTTAACAGATTTTTCAAAGGTCTTCAATGGTGCGAGGTCTCTGTTGTTCCTAAGCTTGTTTAAGGAGACCGAAGGCGCAATTTTCCATTGGTGAAGCATCTTCAGATTTCATTGGAATATGGAAGAAGGGAATGGCGAGTATACCAGTTTCTTCTGCCATTTGTCGAAGGAAGAATACCGGCGAACGAGAGATATATGGCTGGATGCAGTCAGACCCAATTTGTCTTCCAACAATACAGACGAGATATTTCATGGCGATAAATTTGTATCAGGACGTTAGCCTGTTAATAATTGGAATTCACTTGGGAATTTTTGGCGACACGGTGTATCTTGAATTTCCCTTGGAACAGAAACCAGCAATGATCATGTAACCTTTGCCAAAATTTTCCCTATATTCAAGGTACCATATTTGGAAATCGTTACCACCACGTTAACTGTAAAACAATTGCACGCAGTCAGCTACATTCATTGAGGTACACGTATGCCTCGCACATTGTGTAAACGTATTTCCACCTGTCACCAGCTAGATGGTGCCCGAAGAGCCTTCAGAATTAGTGCGAAGGTTTGCAAAACCTCCATGTGTACCTGGATTCTCCCCTGTGACTAGATCCTGAAATTTCCAAATAGTAGCAGGTGTACGGCTAGTAGCAGAACGGGGGCAGTATGCTGGTTTCTGACCGACACACCTCGCCTTTCCAGCTTCTTTAAACACACGTCTTACGCTATTCTTCGACACTGAATCCACGTTCCCTGTACATCCTGATTGTGACACTATAACTGTATTTTGGGTCGATAGCGCCGTTATATAGCCTTCCCAGTAGGGGTGTATCTTCGGTGTTGGCGCCGAATAGCGCCGTTATATAGCCTTCCCAGTAGGGGTCGATCTTCGGTGACATTTTCTAAACGAACGTTCACAACACCTGTCAAGGATAAACTGTGGTCCAATGTCATTCGACCGGTGATATCACTGACTTCGCGCTAGGTGGCGCTACTGACGCATCTCAAAATCTTCATTGTAGATCAGAAACAACCTCTGTACCATTAATTTTCTGCTGCCTTTTAACTGTGTAAAGAAAAACACTTAATAAACTTTAGATTATTATTATTATTGGATGAATTGTTATTGAAAAGTATAGTTAAATTATTTATGTTATGAATGTATTGCTTCTGTAAAAATTAATTAACCTACATTTCCTTCATTAGCACAATTTCCTAATTCATGTGCTTTTATTTTAAGGAAAGAAACAGATTCACGAAAATCATATCAACAAATTTTTCAAAAAACATAGAAAAAGACATTTATCTGAAGGTACAAGACAAACTTCACATAAAGGTATGCCTTTAATTAGATATTTTTGTTCGTTTTTGTAAATGATAAAGTAATGATATTATTTTTCTAGTTCGTTTTTGTAAATGATAAAGTAATGATTTTTTTTAGTTAACTATAAAATAAATGTTTACATGTATGATTAATTTGTTGTTCTTGTAGTCTAATTTTCTTCTTTAACTGCTGTATATGATTTAATCGTCTTTTCTGAGGGTGAATTACATCGTTTATCCCGAGTCATATTTGATTAGTAAGCTTGACGTTTTAATCAGAACTATCATTATTATCACATTGGTTAAGAACAAAAATTCTAGAATTCTACAAAGTTTGACTAAAAATAAAATAAACTGTCCTTTTTAACGAAATTTGGAAAGGAAACATAAGTAAAATATTATTTATATGGAAAAACAAGTATTGTTTAATTGTTATTTGTATATTTAGAGCTTGATTGATTCAACTGCTGAATATTGGTGTTATGATAAAGACACTCGTTGTTACGTAGAGATGAGTGTTGTTACGCACCTTAGTGATAATGCTGCTAGCCAGAGCTGAGATCGGGTCATTTCTGTTGACCCGGTCTTAACCCGAATCACGGGATTGACTCGATAATCCGGTCTTGACCCAAAATCACCTTAACTTACTTTCTGATTAGGTTATTCGATGACCGAATCCTGGCCCGATTGACATAATGATGAATGTTTGTCCTGGTGATGCTGCCTTGACTAGATTTGACCTGCTTTGTGCTTGTCGAATGACTCAATCTGATATTTACGAAGTCTTTCAGAAGGAGAGTTATTTGCCCACCTCCGGGGATAGTTCTTTTTCCTGATGCTCTGCGGGGTAACACACTCGTTTCTAGTCACAACTGAAAGAAATGCTGTTCAGACACCATAAATCATAAGAAATGAATTGGAAACCCTGCTTTACCCTTTGGATTAGGTCTGGTGTACAAAATAGACCCGATCGAAAACTTGAACAAAATATTCCGAGGACCAGTTTCAGCTTTGGTGCTTTCACAACACTCATAAAACATTAGGTGTAATGTTTAAATATAAAATATGGAATGCTGTTACATTTTCATCCTATGTCGGAAATGGCAAAGTGGATTATAACTAGATACAAATTATAGCCTCAAGTTGTGAAGTTTTAAAACAATATTTATCTTAAAGAGGAGCATAATAAATGCAAATTAAAATTAGGTGTACTTGCATTAAAGACCAGATTCCTTAATCTAACAATGTCTCTAATACGATGTACGAAATACGTTTTTTTATAATGACGTAAAGCACTATATATATAAGCTGTTTAACTGCCACCAGAGATATATTTTTGAGAGTGACGAAGTGGGATCGAAAATCAAATTATCGTCGAGTACTCATCAAGAGTTTGAGTTGCATGACGTAACATTGGCACAATAGAATTTTGTCTTTCAACTAACCGAGCTATAAGCGAATATCTACACATTTATGCTTACCCATGCATTTTGTAAATCATTTCCAACAAATCGACTTAATACTAATGAACGGTTTCAGTTAAAAAAATCAGAATGAAGTAGATATAAGCTACTTCTAGATTTCAAATTCGGCGCTTATTTACGTGCATAAGTAAGTTTACAGAACTAGCACTTGAAGGTACATAAATGAGAAACAAACCTAGGCAGTGAAGAAATAGAAATGATTTTGGAAAGGCTGAATGCTACTAGGTCTTGACAAAGCAAATATCTCGTCTTTATGTTCTAACATTATTCTTGCCTGACGTGACTCGAATCAAAGACCTCACGATAAATAATTTGTAAAGATAAGCACCACAACGCAGATTTCTGGTACGAAAAATTATTTATCTTGTTCGTTTCTAAGCTAGGATGGAGCCATACTAAATAGGTACATATTGCACATACTATATCCTAAGAAATCTGTTCTGTTGTCCAAATTGTGCATGGTTCTGAAACATCTTTGTCAGTATATTGGACTATGATGCTTATAAATAGGTAAAATGATGTAAGTGCCTAATTTTAAAGGCATCAGAACCAACACAGCTTAGAGATAGTTGTCTGCCGTCGGAGGAGTAGTACTATGGCGACCATATTGGATGTGGTCAATTATCTGATACTCACTCTAACAGTGTCTGTAAGCTATATTAGCATTGACATCTTCGTAATTTTACCTACATGAGTTGAGTTTACCTACCTATTTACTTTTACCTCCTTATTCTTTTCCTGAGCATATATCCTGATCAATGTATTTCAAATCCATGAGAAATTCGAGCATAAAAGCAGCTTCTTGTAGTAAAGCATTTGTTTTAAGTATCTGTTCAGATCTGAAACTCTTGTAAACGATGGCAGAATACAATACGAATCTACAATTATTTCAATTCAATTCTAGGTAGGCTGTCTTGAAATGGTGCTGTCAATTTCATTGTTATCTATTACACTTATTTTAGTGTCTTGAAATGGTCGTGGGTTTATGCTATCTTTACTGTAGTCAAGTAACATTACTACAATAAAAAGAACAACAATAATACGAAATTTAATGTTATCTAAAAAAAAAAAATTTATACCTTAATATACATGAAATATTATCAACTTAGATTTGATTAGATTTGGCTACGAATTGTTACTCAATTAACTAAATGTCCAAACATTGTTTTCTGTGATATTGAATAGTGTCTGCGATGTTATGGTGTTGTCTTTATTACTGTTACTTATTTTATCTCTTTTCTTATCGTTTAATTGATGTTGTTCCAATGCTTAAACCAGAGGACATTATTATATTCCAGTGGTTATTTATTCATACAGAAACTGGAAGTATAATTTTATGAACTACTCAATTTAGCGGAGCTGTGGAAATGTTAAAGACCAATGATAAGTATCAGTTATGTTTGTGGATATAGTATTTTATGAGGGTCATCCAAAAAGTTCGTATCCCGTCCCCTCTTACCATTGATTCCGAAACTTGAAATTTTCTGTACATTTAGGATGTTTTGTAAGTTGTGTGGACAAAGAATAGTTTTCTAACTCTCCTGTTTCTTTTTTTTTAGAGGGTGTCATAGGGTAAGGTGACATCAGTCAGCGAAATGGAGAAAAGATCTACGGGCAGTGATAAAGTATCTCTAATTGAAAGGACTTACGCCAAATCAGATTCATGAGAACATTCTACAGATATTGGGTGACTCTGCTCCTGCATACTCCACAATTAAGAAGTGAATTCATTTGTGGAAGCCAGTCGTGTGATGACGCAGACCACCATGACGCTTATCAATATACATCTCTGAAGAAAACATCAAGGGTGCGAAACAAATGATTGAAGGAGATCGGTGTAACACCATTGCGGCACTAGCAGACATTGTTGGCGTATAGCGTGGCAGCATTTATTCCATTTTAACTGAATATTCGGGTTTGAGTAGAGTGAGTTGTCGTTGAGTACCGAGAATGTTTGACTCGGAAGAGCAGAAACAATTCCGCGTCAGGGTTGCAAGTGACAATTTGGCTCTTCTTGAAGAGTGTGCTAAATCTTTTTACCATAATTGTCACTGAGGACAAAACGTGCATACATCATATTGAGTCTGAGATCAAAAACAGACTATGGTGTAGAGTCGGAGATACTTTATCACTGTCTGTATCTCTATTTTCTCCATTTCACTGAGTGATGATATCTTGCTCTATAAATGACCCTATAGAAAAGAAACAGTCAAGTTAAATAACTGATCTTTGGCCAAACTACTTCCAAACCATAGCCTAAATATACAGCATATTTTCAGTTTTGGAATCAAAGGCAAGAAGGGACGCGATAAGGACTTTTTGGATGACCCTCGTATATTTGGTATTTCAAATCCTCATGTACCTCTGTACGAATGCTGCTTTTTTACATATATCAATAAATGTAAGCTAGCAAATTGTTGGAAGACTTATCAAACTATTAAGTCGTCAAGGACTGTTCATATTCCTCGTTCTCCCGATCATCCCGAAGGGTTATTGGAACACTTAGCACGCCATTTTGAGGAAGCCATGGGAATTAACATCAGAAAGTATAATGACCTGTTGTTCACTCTGAATGATATCCAGATTACAAAGGAAAAGTCTTCCGCAGTTAAATGAAAGCAGAAGACAGCATTGTTAGTTCATCAAATTATATCCAATCCGTTTCCCATTATCTCGCTAGGATTCCACCGTAGAAGATGGAGTAAGGTACCATTAGAGTATTTGAACGAGCTATCTCTTTTATTTTTCCTTGCTTTGGAGTGCGTGTGTTTGTTTCTTGGTGCACTATAAGTGGTGTTCGATTTGTACAATTTAGAAAGAGAGGGAAAATATTCTCAGAACGTAGAATACCGTACTTTATATCCATTCATATCCCAGGTGGAAACAACATTTCGGAAAACAGACCCAGGAAAAGAAATTTTAGAGAGGGATCTACCACCCTCCGCTACAAATTGAACTGTGTCTGTATGAGGCATGTATTCCACTTGAACCTGAAATTATTCTCTTTAATAGGCAGGCATAGGAATTGACGACTGATTGTAGCACTGTACGACCATATTCGAACCATTTGACTGATTCTTGTGTTCATATTGTATATAAATCGCAGGTACCCGAATCAGTGAATCGAATTTAGATTAGTGTATTACTTATTATATATTTGTTCCCTATTGACTAGTAGTTCATTTATCATAAATTAGTTCCCTATTAACTTGTAGTTTACTTATACATTTGTTCCCTATTGACTGGTAGTTTACTTATTATAAATTTGTTCCCTATTGACTGGCAGTTTAAGTTTATTTTCTATATTAGAGACAATGATCCGAGAGATTTACAAAAAGACCTGAATATAAATATTTTTTACATATTTTTCAGATGATCTTAATTCTGCATACGGAGATTATTATAATTACGATAGTTCTTTCGACAACAGCTTCAGTCATCGTCGCGAGACGGACCAAGAGCTGAACTACAGTAAGTATCAGTAATTTTTGTCTTTCAGTTCTAACTAACGCGAAAACAATCCTTTAAATAGAGCTTCAGAGGAAGTTACAGGTAATGTACATGAAGGGAGAGACCGTAACTAGAGTGACTAGAACGATTTAGTATGACTTAGTGTATATTATAAAATCCGTGCCATTTTCTAAAGGTTAATTTGGGGTCGTGATGTATTTCATGGGCGATGCACCAGATAGTGGACAATTGGCTGGTGAGGTAAGCCTCATCGAGCACGTGATGGACATTTAACCTCCCTGATACTAGCAAATTTTTCTCATTCAAGTAGAGGATGTCGCTAACATGACTTAAAGGTTTTCTAACGGTTTCTAACGACAATATCAGCCGTCTCCCCGTTTGAATGCAGTGAATAGGGGAAGACATACAATTTGACCTGTCTGTCTGTCCGTTCTCCCTAGATCTAAAAAACTAAAAGTCATACAGAAATAAGCCGTACACCGTTGGATTTCTTATGGTTTAAAAGATGGGGAAAACTATGACTTACACTCTGAAACTAACAGGTCCTTTTTGCCTGCTTAGCTTTCTCCATTGACTCTATGAATTTTCATATGGTATTTGTATGTCTGTCTGTCCCCACTTCCTAGATTCAAGTCAGACAGCGACCTTAGTAAGTACAAGTCAGACAGCGACCAACAATACACCGTTGGATTTCTTATGGTCTAAAAGGTACCATTATTGTAGAAAATAATTATATTTACATTCCTGATTAAAATATGTATCACCTAGAACTTGAAGAATATTGGATACGAATATAAGAAAAATAAATACTTTTAATGTGTAAAACAAATACACGCTTTTGTTAATAAAACTGTACCTCGTTCACGCAAACAACATTATAATTTTCCAGTATGAACTGAACATGTCCTTGGATTATCTGGTTTTCACAAAAAAAAGTTGAGAAATCCGATTTTTGCAGAAAGACGAGATTTTTTCAATTATTAATTTCAAAGGAACAATATCGATATTTACTGAAATTTGTTGTCAGTAGTTGAGGAAACAAAACTAGTCTGATTGCTTAACATGGATTTTTGGGCTTTTGTGCAGATTTTGCTATGAACTCTTCAATTGTACTGAACCCCATCTAATGCCGAAAGTATTTGGATGAACTTGGGGATAAAAATTAATGTAATTCAATATCATTATATCCACATAGAAAAGTGGCATAGTTTCCCCAAAGTCGTGGTCACAATGAGAAAAACAGACAGGAATGGTGATAAGGAGCAGTCGTGTTGCCAAACACTACTTATCAACATTCCTCTCTCTTCTTTCTACTTCAAATATATGATTTCGTTTTTAGCAAAAACGTTGTCATTTTTTCTATGAATCTGTGAAGTGCCCGTAAACCTGCCTGCATCTCCTATCATGTATTGTTCTTCTATAATTTATAGAAACGAAATCGTTTGATGCCAGCAGTATCTTGATATATTTAATTACTTTAAGATTATCTTGTGTTCTTTCATATTAAATGAGTATTTAGTTCTCATTAGTATTTAAGGAGAAAAAAAAACGTGCTTTGTCCATATTTTCTTAACAAATTGAGTTAAGACGTTTGCTCTTTGAAGGGTCTTTTTTAAAAAAAAAATATTTAGACAAGAAGAAAACAATTCAGTCTATTACAATCAAATCTGTATTTGATGTTCAGGTTTACGTAACGTTCATTATGAATTTTTAAAACGCTCTCCTGTAAAATTAATAAAATTGACAGAGCACGGGTTTCTTCTAGTCTGCTTTCCTTCTCTTGGCAGATATAAAGTTTGTCACTGAAATAAAGACATAAACTTCCGGAGGTAAATTATTCACTTTAGAATAAAATAAAAAAAAAATCTTTGAAAACATTTCGAAAAATGCATAAACAAGACATGGACTCACTTCTTGACGTCATATAATTTGAAGTTAACGGTTGGTCTGTATATGTGTTGATCCATCAACGTTTTCCAAAACTTATTGAGCACGTTAGCGACTCTTCTAACTGCAGGGATTCCTTGTGAAGTATTCTGATCTTGTTCAATCCCATCCGGTTGACCATTGTTCTAAGAAGATTCTTCTTCCTAAAATTTAACCTGAGAATTTTGAAGGTACTTTTTACTTTAAATTCCAATTATTGCTCCTTTCCTTATAATACTGTAAAAGTAAAAATTAAAATAAAGTTAACGACCACGAAATTCTACAATTTGAATTATGTGAAGGATTTGATTCGTTTTCAGCAACCTGAGAAATAATATCTTTAAGCCGTACCAATCTGTCAAATCTCAATCGAAGCTGTGGCAAAACAATGTATTTTTGCAAAATTTGTGATCAGAAGTGCGCTCTAGATAGAATTTCCCACAAACGCAGTTCATTGTACTGGAATGCACGGTTTATGGTAACCAAGCAAATGTATATTCTTGCAGTATACAAATTTTATTTTATTTAAGTTTTTAGGCATCTATAACTCAAGTCGCAATATGGTAAAGAAATGGATGCGGAAAGAAGTCGTCCAAGGTTTAACTTGACACCGTCATTTGGCTGGTGTCACTAAGGAACATCTCTGATGAAATCTCAGTCAAGGTGGACTTTCAGCCTATGAATATCTGACTGAAGTGTGTTCATTGAATACAACTTTCTTTGTGATATGCTTGCAACACCTGAAGTGGTGATAGCCTCAGTGACGCAGCGGGCAAGCTCAACACTGGGAAGCACGGTGAAGTCAAAGGTTTGAGGTGGAGAGACAACACACTCTTAGGTTCCGTTCCTGGCCGAGAGAAACGGTCGCCTAGAAGAGATCGTCCTTCAAAGGTGTGTGAGATAATCGACACGAAGTAAGTTCCGTTCCTAGCACAGAGAAACGGTAACTTGACAACGCCTCCCACTGGTGTGAATAAATATGAGCGAGCTACTGGTTTCGGTCCTACCTAGAGAAATGGTCGCCCGCAGGTTGGACAGAAAGTAGAATCACTTCACTACGAATTCCGAACCTCAGAGAGAGACGGTCGTTCACAGTGGGACTCCACTAGTGAAGGATAGGTATTTATAACGAGTATTTTGCCCGACCAAGCAACTTCCGTTATTACACGAAGAA
This sequence comes from Lepisma saccharinum, assembly GCA_022664845.1. Taxonomy (NCBI): domain Eukaryota; kingdom Metazoa; phylum Arthropoda; class Insecta; order Zygentoma; family Lepismatidae; genus Lepisma; species Lepisma saccharinum. The sequence goes on from JAGDQP010000056.1 coordinate 160,462, forward strand.
ATATGCTTTTAATTTACTAAGATCCGCTCCTAACTTGAGGAGCGATCTCTCAATTATCGCCTTGCAAACAATTTCTTTTCAAAGAAAAACAGTGTGACCAATGTACCTGTCTATTTATTTTCTGCTCCGATGGTAACGATCACTAATTACGATCTGACGGTGGGTTACACGCCCCACCGGATCATTAGGTATCATTACATACACTACTAAATGGCTGTTGAATTACAATATTAAATAACATACAAAATGAACGTTAGTTAAAAACAAGATTATGTCAACATTCATACACTTATATACCGCGTTAAATGAAATTATAAGTTCTTTATAATTAATTGGCAAAAAAACGTAAATGAATTAAGAAAAACGGCAAGCTTATGCGCCATCTATGGTTCAACATATTCACTATTGCAGTAACGTCAGCATATCATAAATATGTAGATTGACCCGGTGACCAGACTACGTAACACGGTTCCATGCTAAATCAACACAGCTTACTTTTTAACTTTCAGAGATATTGATACATCTCTTACATTATTTGTGGTGATGTTTCCGGGCTAAATCTGCAAACCTCTAGATCCGAAATTTCTTGAACGGAATATTTTTTCTTGTTTTTATGTGATTAATCACTTTCTGAAGTAGTGTCTTTGTTTCATTTAAGCTATATATCTAACAACGATGATGGTAGAATGAACTGCCTATCTTATAAATAAAGGTCGTGAAAATACATAACTAAAAATGACTTCCTTTTTCTATTTCAGACTCACCAAAAAACAAACCTATTGTTGGAGCCAAAATGATCATAGTAAATCGAAGAGATTGTGAACCCGTCCAAAATACACCACCAACAACAACTACAGAATCTCCAAGTACCATTCCTCTATATATGTGTCCTTTTGCTTTAATGAATGTTCAAGGCGAATATGTCGTTGAAGGAGATGGTTTGATTCCAACAGTTATAATGCCAGAGGCTTTCTTTAAAACAACTCCAATACCACTATCTCTGGGACAAAATTCTCAAATAGGGCACAATACCCCACCTGATTTTACAGCCCTTCCTGTAAACAATCCAGGAACTGCTCAGATAACTTTACATGGAGTACGGAACACGGCACGTTCAGCAGGTACTCAATCTGCTGGGCAAACGCCACCATTACCATTGTCCAATAAGAAAAACTCACCTTTACAAAGCGATTTTCATGATAATGGTGGACCACTTTCTAGTATTACCTTACACGAAATACCTTTACCAATTGAGAAAGAATCGGCATCTCAAGAACTCAAAGATTTTCCGAAACGTTCTGTCGAAACAAACAAAAGTCATATTTTATTTACTGATCATAATTCGAAACACGATAATAAGTCTATCTTAACACAAGCTCTATTCGAAAATAATATTTCTAAAGTCTTCGGCAACCGAAAAAGTGATGCAGAAACTAACAAAACACTTAACAGCATTTCATCAACAAATATCTCTAGCATTTCACCAGTAAATGACGGGAAAGAAGATCCTGGAAATTTAAGGTTGATAACAAAAGCCAGTAACACGAGCGAAGTCATTTCTCCAAATAAAAATATTAATGATTCACAAATTTTAGGAACAGTTAATGATAATGGTTCACATGTTACAACTTCTGAAGACTTTTCTGAGAATTACGGATCAAATTTAAGAGCAGGAAACAAGACTTTAGATAATTCTGTGAATACTCCTCAAGAAACTCTTAAGCACATGGAAAACCATGACGATCCGAGCAAAGAACACGGTATCATACCAAACGTAGTGAATGTTAATGAATTAAAATCAACAAAACTAAAAGATATGAACAGTAGAGCTAAAGAAAAGCTAAAAAGTATCAACAATACAGATCAAATAAGAGATAGTGTAAACAGTATGGGAAACGAAGAGTTGAAAATTATCAACAATGCAGATCAGATAGGCAAACGTCTTAACAGCATATCAAAAGAAGAGCTGGAAAATATGAACAATACAGATCAAATAAGTGATAGTATAAAAAGTATACAAAAAGAAGAGCTAAAAAGTATCAACAATACAGATCAGATAGGTAAACGTCTTAACAGCATATCAAAAGAAGAACTAGAAAATGTTAATAATACAGATCAAATAAGTGATAGTATAAAAAGTATACAAAAAGAAGAGCTAAAAAGTATAAACAATACAGATCAGATAGGTAAACGTCTTAAGAGCATATCAAAAGAAGAACTAGAAAATGTTAATAATACAGATCAAATAAGTGATAGTATAAAAAGT
>JAGDQP010000056.1:162737-176018 GCA_022664845.1 Lepisma saccharinum
ACAGATCAAATAAGTGATAGTATAAAAAGTATACAAAAAGAAGAGCTGAAAAGTATCAACAATACAGATCAGATAGGTAAACGTATTAACAGTAAACCAAATGCAGAGCTAAAAAATATCAACAATACAGATCAGATAGGTAAGAGTATGATTCCTCAGGGATACAACACAACAACAGAATATTCGGAAATGATTAACGGTACTTCCGACAAAGTTGTACTTAAGATGTATACTACCACTAATACTTCTTCTTCCTCAATGGATTATATATCATCTGAAAAGAGTAATAAACGAAATCCAGCTGACAACTTGACATTAGAAATAATCTACCCTTCTCTTGGCAAGAATAAACCAAAAGAAATCTCGTTTAATAGCACAAATACTAGGAGAAAACGGAGCACTGAGTCTGAACTCGACAACGATATTCACTATGACGATGCAGAAGTAGAGAATGATGAGGATGAGAGCGATGAAATGGACACAAAAGTTGAAAGTATTCAACAAGCACCTGGATATAGAGAAATAGTCCAAGAATTCGAGTACGTAACCGTCGGAAATGGCAAAGATCAGCAAAGAATACGCCAGGACATACCAGGAGGAGGTGGACAGAAGGAAATAATACAAGAATTTGGGAACTTGAAAAGTGGTGGAGTAGGACATCAACTTATTAGATCTGATATCTTACCAGAAAACGGTCATCGAGAAATGATTCAAGAATTTGAAACTGTTAAAGCAAAAGCTCTTCAGATTTCTCGTGAAGAACAGCAAGAAGGTTTTGAACATAGAGAAATGATTCAGCAATTTGGAACAATGCGAAGTAATGATACACTTGAAGAAAACACGACAGCCAACATACCGCCAAACAGAATGGTGGAAGTAATGCAACAGATTGGTTTTCAAGGAGAAGGCCAACAAATTATACGAGGTGAGATCCAACGGTATCACAGAAGAGCCGATATGGTTCAACAAGTGGGGAATACTAGTGAAGGACAACAAATAGTACGTGGAGAAGTTCACGGAGGTGGAGGACATGGAATTGTGGTACAACAAGTAGTAAATCTTCATGACATACCAAAGGATGTTGATATAGACGACGATTCAAAAGAAATTTTAGAGAATGAAATAATGAAAAAGACGAGAAACGACACCGGAACTCTTCCTGGAACTCTACAAACATTACTACAACCTCCTCTTATAATTCCCCAGCCTCAAGTACAATCAACAAATGAGCCATCTCCACTCCCTAAACCAAGTTCCCCAATTCAACAGCAACAAATTATTAAACCTCCTGAACCACAAAACATAAATCAACCTTCAACAAAGCCCATAAATCAACAGCCTCAGGTAGCACAAGCTATTCAAACACCTCAAATTCAACAAATAAATCCACCAACAGATACTCAGAAACTAATTTCACCAGCGACCCAATTACCTTTATCCCCTCCTGCGACTGAAAGTCAAGTAGTTCAAAGCCTTATTGGGAATCGTAATATGAAAGGGCGAAAATCGTAATATGAAAGGGCGACAATCGTAATGCATGTATATCTATCATCTATATAAAAGTAAACGATTTCTAACATTTGTCTATAGAAAGCTAATATTTTTAGCGTTGAAAGAATACTTGTTTTTCTAGGAATGTTGGTGACTGTATTTCGTAGCATTGTTAAATGTAAAATGTATATTGCTTTTACATGACATGAATAGATATTTTTAAATACTGTTCTATTCTTGGGTGTTTCAAACATTATCTGTTCATCTATTTAATTTTTACAATAAGTTTCCAAATTGAATGTTTAGTAATGAACAGTAAGACTTATCATGGTTGGAAGTAGTGCTTGATTTTTAAACTTTTCCTTGGTAAAGGTATTTTATTTCGATTATTATAATATTTCGTAAATATTTTAGATAAAGAAAAACTACATATTCTTTCAAGAGTATTTGCTGAAGAAGAGGTTGGATCCTTAATTTTGATATGCAGAACAATACGTGCTCAGTAATTCTATTTTTATACTCAAACCAAACATAATTCTAGCTAGGCACTGGAGAACAAATAATACGATAGATTTATATTTCGAAAAAAGATGTAAGAAAGACGTTGAATATATTTAGAAAGTGGTTTTAAATTATTAGTTTCAGAAAATAGAATGCGCTTCTTGTAGGCAAAATTCTTTACTTTCTTAGCCTGTTATCTGGCAACAAGATATGTTTTCTACATGGATTTCTGATGCAAAGCTCTTCTTTAAACTTCACTACCATCTACCAACCATAGTTTCAAGTCAGCTTCAGATTGTAATTTGTGGACATTTAATAATACTTGATGATGATTGATTAGAACAAATGAAATATTGTATTTATTGTTTCTGCAAGAAGTTTGAGTAAGATTTTTCGTATTTATTTTTTTTTAAAGCTTTATATGTTAGTTATGAGGTAATTTCTTACTCTGAAGATGTTTATTATGCTACTTAGATAAACCAAGTTTGAACATGAAGGTAACCTAATTACTACGCTGGAACACAATAGAAAATTCATTACGTTCTAAATCCTCATAAGTTGTTTACTATGATAGCTTAGCTAGACCACAAAACTTTCTGCACTTCTTTTTATGATTTGATCAGGTGATTGGATCTTTCTAGCACGAAGTGGTGAGATCTTGTTATTTATTTATATTTTCTTGTGTGGTGCTTCAACTAACTTTTCTGCAGAATGGGTACTGACTGACCAATTACCGTTTTCATATCTGTTAACGTAATATTACTCCAGTATAAACGAATTAATAAAATGGTCACAAAATTTGGCAGAAAAGAATTTCTGATGATACACAGCTCCTAAATATTGTCTTTAGCACACCCAGTTCCAGTGTCCTCGATCAATTATCTGTAACTATCTGTAAAACGCTAATTTATTCATTATCGCAAAAATGAAAATGATTAAAGGAATTTATTTAGAATAGCAAACTGCACAAAGAGAAGAAATACTAGAACGGACAAGTGAACCCTGTTCATTGGCATTTTTTTTTCAGTTTTCCTGTGAACATGTTCTTTATGGTGGAGAAAAAAAAACTTATATGTATAATCGTGAGAATATGGTTTTGTCCATAATTTAAACACCATGAATCATTATCTCAATATTTTAAATAATTAAATAAAGGCCTACCTGGACATAACAATTAAAATGTTATATTCAATATTACATTCGATCCTGTCAAATTTCATAATATTAATTAAAAGGCACAGGTAAACTAACTTACAGGACTTACATGTAGTTAGGTAGGAGTTAAAGTAGGACTTACCTGTGTTCAAAGCTTAAGGAACACTTAGGTTTCTTAGTGTTATTTGAGCATCGACCATGGCTCTGAGCATCTCTGTAACCTTCCTGTGACCCTCATGTCTCTCAACTCACCTGATAAAGCTTTATGAGATCAAGCGAAGTATTGTAAATAGAGTTTTAATGATCATGTTGACATTTGTGGACCGGTACACTGTCATACCCTCGAATCTCGATTCGGTCTCTTGCGTGGTAGGTACAGGTACAAGTGTGAAATTATTCGCAAAACAAGAAGTTAATGAATAACAATTATTATTGCAAATTTCAATGTACACGGAGTAGATAAACTTCAGTTTACTAAATGCAACAAACACGTTAAAGTTACGAAGCACTCGCGAGCACGTACGACTCGGATTTCAAATAATGCTTCAGAATGACTTACCACAATGTATGGAATATCATTTCCACAGTAACTCTCACCATATACAGCAACGTTTATTTTAGAATGAAAAAAAAAAATACCAAAAACTAGGATCACGGATACTGGCATATATTGAACCATAAGATACATTCACCTACACAGTCAAAGTAACCAAATGTGGAGTATTCACAGCGTTCCCAAATAACCGAACTATGGATAAATATGCACATTTTAGAAAATAAATCACTGCTACAGCTTAATTTAACTAAATCTTATGCGCCGAAACTTATGCTTTACCAATTCTTAAAATATTATCTATGGCTTGATTATGTGGTTACATGTAACCTATTTAAGAAAAAAAAAAACAAGACCAATTAGTTATTCGACCCTCCTGGGTTCCTTAACGAAGTTGCAGCCGAACCGGACGACGTTATACACACACGGCCAACAAATCATTTTATGCATTACACACGAGATTAAGTATAAGCACGCGCTATGAAATACACTTGGAAAATACAAATACACAATATAACAAAATATACGAGGGTGGATTGGAAAGTTCGTGGCCTGACCTACAAAATGAGAAAATATTTCGATAATTTGTGTTTTATTTTCCCACTTAATCCCCCTCTGTTCCACAATATAATTAAATGATGCCAATAATAGAACACTTCCTTCATTTCAGTCCTCTTCGTATTTCGAATTCTTAAGTTATTTCAGTCTTGTATTTTCTGAGATTAACCTTATGCTGAAAATACAATATGGTTAATATCATTTGATGGGGAAAAGTCCTGGATCTACTATTTTGTTAATCAACGTAGCTATAAGATGGAGAGGTGCTTAAAATCATTTGGCCTTACGAGTTGATCATCAAGTATTTAAACAAGGCACTATTTTACATTACGTAAGTTCGACTGAACAGGGAAGGAAGCAAGAACATACTAACAAAATTCAAAACATTAAAGAATGAAAGTAATAATGTTGTCACATTGTAATTCAACATTTTAGGCAAAACACATCACTTAAGAAAGTTATTTCCGTAGGATATCTAAATATTTATTCTAGAAATAATTATTTCAACAGAAATGACCGTAAATTGTAGGGGTAAAAAATGAGAAACTTATGAGTTTCACGCGATTTGTTAGTAGAGTAATTTGTATGTGTTCTGTATACTGAAATATGTTTTGGAGAGTTCAAAGTTGAATGGAAGGTACCAGATATATATCAAATTGTAATGTACAGTATATGAAATAACGTGTATTGAAAATTATTAATGATCCTGTCTTCCAAAACGCCATATATTCCTTGTACTTTGAAAAGGATGGAAAAAGTACTGGTACTGTGAAAAATGAGCGATTAACAAATATCGAAATGTGGTGCAAAGACATTTATGAATATCTAAATGTCCATAAATAATATTGTAAACCTTTAATTTACAAATAATAGAGAACATTTGACCTAAGTCAAAGAAACATATAAGTTTCTAAGCAAAGCATCATTCTGAATTTTTTTTTATTCAGTCGTCAATATTGTACAGAAATACAGTTAAAGAATAAATCAAGTTTCAAATTAGGATAAAATATCTGCCGTCTTCAGAAGCCAAGGGAAACAAGTTCGGGGTAATCTTTTATATATAACCCGAAATATATGTGACACAAAACTGTCATATTTTGTACAGAGAAACCTTCAATTGTAATGTGCCAATGTACAAAACTGTCACATATATTTCGGGTTATCTATAAAAGACTACCTCGAACTTCTTTTCTGTTCTTCAACGTCACTTATAAGTATAAATATCCATTGGCTTCTGGAGTCGTCATATATTGTATGGGTTGTCTAATTTCTAGTGCTTACTTATAAATATCCCTTGGCTTCTGGAGTCGTCATATATTGTATGGGTTGTCTAATTTCTAAGTGCTTACTTATAAATATCCCTTGGCTTCTGGAGTCGTCATATATTGTATGGGTTGTCTAATTTCTAGTGCTTACTTATAAATATACATATAAATATCCCTTGGCTTCTGGAGTCGTCAAATATTGTATGCGTTGTCTAATTTCTAGTGCTTACTCTATTGAACAGCCTATTGAAGATAGTAGAGACAAAATAAGGTATTACGTGTTTATTTAATCTACATTAAACTTTTTGTGTGATGAAAAATGTACAGAAAACTTCGTCGGTGCAGTTACTATGACTAGAACCTATACTTACTAGTTTCCAGTCGGGGTACTCTATCCATTGAGTTACTATCCACACAATCAACTTATGTGTAGGTCTATGTAGGGTATTTTCTGGCCTCTGGTTAACCTGCAAATATTGATGGCTTTCAACAATAAAGCAGTCCCTTGCATGAAGTGTACTTTATTTTATTAAGAAATTATTCTGCAAAATCATTCAATACTATAGATTTGAGTTTCTTTCCATTAGTTAAAAAAATAAAACATGTGTGAAGTAACGTGTTGACAATTGCATACGATAGAGATCGTCCTGGCTATTGAAAGATTTGGGTTCTATTTACTGTAGTGATCTATGTTTTGAGTATTTTTCAAATAAGATCTCTTGCTTCATAAAAGCTCTTGTTACGATTAAGACTTTCCTGGATCATTTTTGACCTGTTATACTAATTGTATAAAATAAGCCTCTAACTCTCAGCTTGATTTTGTAATTAATTATATAATTATGTTGTATCGGGTTTAAACACTGTGGACAATTTTAAGCAATGAATAAAGAATTTCAAAATGAATGTTTCTTTGTTTTTATAATACTTCTTCCTATACATTGTCTAGTGTCAGAGAAATACTCCGACAAACTTTGAGATATATTTTTGCACAACAAACAAAGAGAAATGCTTCTTTTAGTTCATGATTTTGAATTAAAATTTTATTTATAGTCTTTTGACATCTTTGTCTCAAGCCTAGATGCGGTAGGTAGAGAGAATGAGGAAGGTATCGGCCAGGTCCTTACTGAAGGCACTATTCCGGCATTCGCCTGGTGAAGCTGGCTGAATATTCTGGAAATCCTCAGTCAGAATTGACGGCCACGGAGCTCGAAGTCACATATCTACATTACAGATCCGAAGTCCGCGACATTACTGTGTAGACTACTTGGGCTGGCTGGCTTTTAGACTATGAGCAAAGTTCTCATTATTGACATTTTGGTACCATTCAGACGTACTAAATATAAGTACATACCACGTTTCTTATTCTAGGAAGACGGAAAATACAATTTGGACATGTCAGAAGAGTGCGTTTTCAACATAGCGGCCATTTCAAAATGACGGCATGAGGATTTGAGAAATTGCCTGTGCCTCGGTTCTCCATTATCCGATTTTGATGAGTCTTTCTTTTTTCAAATAACAGTCCTGATTAAGTTTAACATTTTTTTTTATTAACACTTGTGTCCTAAGTCTTACCATTTTTTTTTAGCAAATCGCTGTGTTTTAAAATATTTCATCGTTTTTCACTTCCAATTTTACTTACTTGAAAACATTTCAAAATATTACAGAAACGCATTAGGCCTGGAAGCTTGGCTATTGAAATAACAGACCTGCTCATTGTCAGAACAATCATTATACATATACAGTATAACCCTGGAAATCCAAACTAATTGGGGCTGAGCCCTGTTCGTATTCTGGAAAACTCGGATTATCTAAATACGTTTAAGAAAAGCAGTAAATGTGCCAGATCGTCACCCATTTTCATTAATAGTCAGTATAATCCCAGTAATCCGAATTTTAACATCAACCTCCGCTCGGATATCTTCTTATTATCTGAAATTTTGGATTACTGGGGGTTATACTGTACTTCGAATCAATATTTAGAATATATCTGATATATTTGTTTAAAATGGAGTCCACTTGAGCACGATGTAAAACACTGACAGGCTATTTTACAAAACCCTAGTAAGAACTTTCATTTGAAAAAAAAAATCATCAAAATCGGATAATGGAGAACCGAGATACAAGCAATTTGCTAAAATTCTCATGCCGTGATTTTGAAATGGCCGCCATGTTCAAAAGCCACCATCCCGTTTCAGAGAGTGAGCAGAAATAACCTGTCGATAACATCACAACGCAAGTAGCAGTTTAAAGATTTTAATATGGAAAGAGTATGGTACGAGCGCTGAGGAACAGAGGTGTAATTAGTGTTTCTCGTTGTAGATCAGGGAAGGCGCTACTAGGGGGGCGGTAGAGGAACTCAGTATTTTTTTGTACATACGTCATAAGGTTAGCCCCCCGACTTCTTGAAATGAAATTCTGTAGGCTCTGCTGTGGATGTCTTACATTCGTATAGTTGAATGTTTTTCTTGATTTAATTCGCTCTTCCAGAGAATGGAACTGAAAAACTTGCATATCAATGCATTAAGGCGAATGATTCCAAGGTGCTTTCGTTATAACAAAAATACCCATACACTAATGATAGAATGGAAAGATTTGATTGTATGCTCATTTCAAACCACCTTACATACACCAAAGTAACATGTTCTAATAAAGAACACGATGGTGTTAACTAGGAGGCTGAAATGAATTTACTTTCTGATAAGGAAACCAGCGACTGGGTAAATGATTACATTTAATTGATTAATATACGCGAACAAATTTTGATAGTGAATACATAAGAACATTTTCTGATACACATACTGTACATCGAATGTAAAATGTGCAGCAGCATTAAAATCATGAAATAATTTCAGATCATTGATAGCGAATGGTGTAGTAAAAACGAGGAAAATTGTGCATTTTTCTATTTTTTTTATTTTCACTCTGGTATTTCTTATAATTTTCAAGTTATAGAAAGAAATTTGCAGATAAAAGTAGTGAAAACTTCTAGTATCTTGCAATTATCAGAAATAAGTTAAGAGTTAGGTTAAGGCAAATACGCCCGCCAATAACAAAGAAATATTGAAATTACTGTTAGTATGAGATTTCTTTAGAAAAAAAAAATCATCACAATCCAATAATGGACAGCTGAAATATGTAAAGAACGTGTTGTACATTACTGTTAAAGTATGTATGTGATTAATTACTCTCATATATACTAAAAATATATATATCGAGCGGTCGTGGGTTAGTGGTAGAGCTTTTGCTTAGCATTCGGTAGGTCCTGGATCGATCCTAGTGGCCGGCCATCTTGACTGAGGGTTTAACAGGGTTTCTCTCCGGTTATACCAGGAAAATGCTGAAATAGTACCTACAAAATAGTCCCTTATCGTCTACCTTCCACAATCCTCTTCCCAATCCTATCCCGACCTGAGCCTCAGTTACCTAAAGACCTTAAAATAAAAAAATAACCAAAATAAAAAAAAAGTGTATTATCAAAATTTTCAAACTATGAGTGTTTCTGAAAATTCTTTATATTAAACACCACAACAAAAATTTTGCTTTGTTTCGAATTAAAAATAAATGGCTTTTGTTTAATATTTTCGTAACTATGATAAGAGTAATTATACAATATATTAAATATTTTAAAGCTGTTTATAAATATTGATCAAAACATATCTACAATCTATTCTTGCAATAATGTTTCAATACTTCATGAAGTGCATATTCTTTGCTTCGATATTTCTCTAGTTTAAAATATATCTATTGTTTTCATTCATTGTTTAACATATATCTCTGAGAATGCGAAGCAAGAGAAACCCGAAATATTCCCTCTGATATGAAAAAATTATATTGCACCTTTCAAAATAATTTAGATTTTATGTTTCTCAATTCCTATTTGATGTCAGTAATATGAAAGTACTGTACCATGCTTTATTCTCTTTTGTTACTGTCTATGTTATGTGACTTAAGTAAACAGTTGCCCGTTTACGATACCACAAAGGATTCTACAATACTTCGGAAAATAGGTAAGTTTCCAATACGTAGAACATATTTTTCCTCAAGCAAGATCATAAATTTATTCCTTTCTACTTCAATACGCACGTTATTAGAAGAAACTAACCTTTGAATTCTCATATTGTATATATTTTTTGGATACCATTGAACACTGAAAGATACATGTTCGTTATAGTAAAGAGATATCAATTTATATATAATTTTATCACGCAAAATCATAACCACTACTTCAGAGCAACGCCTAAATCCTATAGTTTTGTTTAAAATTTATTATTTTATGGATAAAAACATGAACTAGTCATTATACCGAAAGAAGAATGATACATGAAAAATAATTATAAATTCACGTCTATGTTAAATGTGCTATTGAAAAGAAAATAGTTCAAATTTCTTTCAAGACTTCATCTTTTTAATATGCATAAAAATGCAAGAACTGCGGAAATCACAAATCTAGAGAAGGCAGATCGATAAGTCTAGAAGTAAATTAAGTGTAAAGCTGAAAGTCTTTCTCACTGGATTAGTAACACTAATAATATTATTTATTAACTTAGTTATCAATTTATTTTTAATTAACTCATTAGTACAGAAGGTGCTGGTCGTAGGGGCTAAAATATGGATTATGGCAACCAGGAAAGATAGATCAAAAGTGGTCGGTGTGTAAGCACATTTAGGCATCCGGTTTGTTAATAGCGCAGAAGTGACGATGGTTATTAATACGAATGTTAAGAGCGCAACTTGTTTCCCCTACATAAAAGGCATCACAGAACTTGCAAGTTAGGATGTGTATTACATTAGGGGTGTAATATTATATTATATTACAGTCTCAAGACATTCCTAGAACAACTGAACCAATTCCGTGTTGTCTACTTCACCTGGTCAATTTCCGACAAAAGAATCACATTCCTTGACGTGGACATCACCTTAGAAAACAACACTCTGACCACTTCCGTTCACATAAAACCTACCAACCATATGCAGTATTTACACTACTCAAGTTCCCATCCTTACTACACCAAGAAAGCGATTTCTTTCTCCCTTGCCCTCAGAGAACAACGCCTAAACTCCACCACCTCTGCTGCTGAAACTTACAACCAACGCCTCCAGGAAGCTCTAGTCAACCGAGGCTACCCTTCTAACCTTTTAACCTAACAGATCCGCCTTTCATCCTCACACACTCAACCCACTCAAAAATCCAACCCACCGGCAGTAATCACCCAGTAATACAAGGGAAAGATGCTGCAGCGTTTCTATAATCTGATAAAAGAGGTGGCACCTTTCTGGACATGAAAAGAAGACCTTTGACGCAGTTAAGCGATGAAAAGTGGTTGTGTGACCTTGCATTCCTTGTGGATATTACATGTCACTTGAATGATCTGAATTCAAAGTTGAAGACACAAGATCAGTTGGCTTGTGAACTTTATGGAAATGTAAAATCCTTTCAAAGGAAGCTAAAAGTGTGGCGAAATCAAATGAAGAATGAAAGTACTTCTCACTTTCCAACCCTGTTGCAGCGTGATAAATCATTCTGTAACTTCCCTTTCTATGCAAACTCATTGGCAGATTTGTTTGAAGAATTTAATGTGCGATTTAGAGACTTCAGCACGGCGGAAGTGAAATTCAGTATTTTCTCATCACCATTCAGTGTTGATGTTAGTAGTACTCCTGACAATTTGCAGATGGAGTTCATTAAACTTCAGGATGATGTTGCTGTGGTAGGAGTATTTAAGGACACCTGCTTACAAAATTTTTATGCGAGATACTTTCTATGCAACAAGTACCCCAACTTAGCTCTTTTCATCATGAGGACTATGGCATTGTTTGGCAGCACATATCTATGTGAGCAACTCTTCTCTCGCATGAAGCGGGTCAAGTCCAAGGAGAGGTCAAGGATAACAGATGTCTACCTTGTAAAGTGCCTCCACGTTGGAACATCTAGTGTACCCCGAACGCTGAGAGTCTGATTCAGGACATGAAGGGTCAAGTTTCCCACTTAAATTGTAACCGTAAATACATTATTTTGCTCCTCTTTAGTGAGTAAATATTTTGGTTACCATTATAACAGTTGTTTTGTGTAATGGTGATGTTAATTACGACGAACATGTTCTATCATTGAATGCAATACTATTAAATTGTAGTAAAATTAATATATCAACAGTGAGGCCCGCGACGCCAATTGGTGCTCAGTGATTGGCCCACCCACTGTTTCAAGTTACACACGCCTGCTTTAGAGTATCACTAACTCATTTCGACTAGTGGTCACCTATTCTCCCCTCTGACTTGGTTTGGAGTCAGAGTCCTACCTTTACCGCCGACTTGGTCTAGAATCGGAGCTCCTTTCCTCTCTAACTTGGTTTGGAGTTAGAATCCTCACTGCAACTCCCTTCACTCTGCAAACTGAACTGAATCTTCACAGTAAGCGCATTCAAATGAGTCATCAGTATTTTTATCTCTGTGGTCTCTCTATACAAAATCTCCTAATTTATGGCACCCGAACAGAGACTGAGTCAGTTTTCATAAAGTTTAGTTACTGGTGCGGAAAGGTGATCCATGATTGTCTTCGAAAACACAACCAAAAGTCGTTCAATCTCTTTTTTCAGGAAGAAGCGCAATTTCTTGTTCAGATTTTTCGGTTCATGGCACTGGAGTCGAATATTTACGTGACTAGCAGCATCATTGTCTGTTTCGAATTATCAGTAACATTCTTTCTTGCCGAGATTTTAAATGATTAGTTTATGGGTTTTAGTGGATTTTTTGTAGGCAGTCAATCATTATGTCAGCCTTGACCAAATTCATTATACCACTTGTTCTCTTATGTCTGTGACATTTAATCCTCATAATATTCATAATTGTCAACTACCTACACTTCCCCTTTCGCAAGAAATCTAATGACACATAAGTGTTCTACGGCTTCGTTGATACCAGTTTATGCCTTGTTCTTTATTACTACTGCGCATGCGTTAGTAGAAAAAAACACTCAATAACAAAGAAGATATCTTAACAATGTTGTTTTCAGATGACCACAACTCGATATTTTATAGAGAATTATCTCAGTCAACCCTGAATGACCCCTCTGAAAGAACAATAAATTAATAAATAAAGAAATCAAGATATAAACAAAACATGTTTTAAGCAATTGTCAAATATAGTGGAATGGTGTAATATTCAAATTTCATACTTAATACAAAATTTCAGCAAAAGTTATAAATTTATATTTTAGATAATTAAGTTCAGAAGAAGGCTTATTCTTTCTATAATCATGATGGAATCATGCAAATAAAATACTTTATATTCTTTTTAAGATGCTTTCTATCATCTCTTGAATAAACAAGGAACATTATTATTTCGAACTTTTTCCTTTGCAATGTGTGAGAACGCTCTGAATATTGAATTATTGGTTATTTCACACTTAGCATCAACAAATGAAAATGACAGAAATTAGTAATTATTATTTTGGTAGATATATTTGATGTTATTAAAGAAGAGATTGCTGTATTTATTTTGATTGATATATTTCTCCTTTCCAGCCGGAAGAAATTATAAAATAAATTATTTGAACCCTAACTTCGTGACCGAACTTCTACTAACTAACGATAGGACTTTAGTTAATGATCATAGTGTTAAGTCAACCGATGACAGAGCAGAAGATGCAGAGAATATTATAGGTAAATTATTTTAACTTATATTTCAAACATATATATATAAATAAATACAGATATATATATATATATATACATAGATTTTGTACCTATATCATTATTTAGA
>JAGDQP010000056.1:176118-219838 GCA_022664845.1 Lepisma saccharinum
ATATATATATATATATATATATATATATATATATATATATATATATACATAGATTTTGTACCTATCTCATTAGGTAGATTTTTCTTCGAAATCTACCTAAAAATACCATGTTTCATTGAAAACACTCAACTTCCGGTAGGCAATATAAGTTGAAAATATCACCACTTGATAGAGCATACTCGACTTAGTTTTCTTAATCATTGTTATTGTTAGTAATAATTTATTCCCTTCATTTCAGAACGGGGTGCCCTGTATATTGTAAATATCACTAACGTAAGACAAAGTAAAGCTGGCGGGGTAAAATGAGGATAGTGAGACTAAGAATATGTCGATAGTTCGCGTTGTAGTTCTTGTAAAAGTCGCTTAAAACACTCACTTTTGCCATTAATTTTCGAACTAGCATTCTTTATCTGGTTAGAAATAAGATAGTTGCAATACTTGGTAACATTGGAGCATAATATGTGTCAGGTAGAACACATATAACACCTACATGTTTAGTCAGAATTATTGCCGGAGTTTTAACATGTCATGCACAATCCACTTGGCGTAGAATTATAGGTATTTTTAGGTTCCTTGATAGGAACAGGAACTTTGATGTCAATTCGTCTGTCCGTGTCCATAAATTAAATCTAAGGAATAACAAGGTGTATAGAGATGCTTGAGGTGTCGTTGGAAAGGTCTTGGCTAGACTAGCTTAGAGCCGTTTGGATTGATGTAGTAGTTTAGTGTTGCCAACCCATTAAAAATCAATAGTTCAAATTGCTTCCATTCAGTTATACCTAGCTGCGCCAAACTTGGTATAAACATTATTATACATAATATAAAATAACCCAAGTGGTCTAAATCAACAAGCACTACACTTGCCAGTGTTTCGAACCTATTTCCTTTCTAAAAAATCAAATTGCTTCCATTAATTTCTATATAGCAGCACACACCTTGGCTTGAAGATAATTTGACAAAATAGCAACATACGGTGGGTTTTCCCATCCTCAGACACCCCGTTGTCAGTGTTACCAGCCAGTGCCCGAAATATATTTCATGAACCACAAGGTGTAGGGAAATAGCTGATGTGTCGTTGGAAAGGCCTTGGCTAGACTCGCTCAGAGCTACCGAAGCATAATTAACTGAAGCAGTAGTTCAGTGTTGCAAACTAATTTTTTTTTTAAATAATCAATTGTTCAAATTGGTTTCATTCAGTTAGACCTATCTGCGCCTTACTTTTTTATTTAATAGTACAACACTCCAAGTTTTTTTTATTATACTTTAACAGTGCTCTATATGTAGACTCTTTGTGATTCTCCAAACATTAGCACGATAACCGAGTTCTTCTGCCCGATCTGAGTAAATTGCACTTCAAGCGGAGAAATGTATAACTATTTCACACCGCGTATCATAAAAGAAAACATTGAAAATGTCTTTGATCCATGCATCTAATAAATAACCTTTAAAATACGGCGTGGTGAACTTAACTTTATAGTTAGAATACTTTACATAAATACAAACACTTGCTTAAGAATCACGTTCAATTGGGTTCTGTATTAAGTATCATTGGCCGAGGTGATAGTGCTTACTCTGGATCAAAACCTTAGATTCTAAACTACAATATTTGCTAATAATGAATAAGGCATCCATAAATATAACGTATATAACATACTAAGCTTCACTTTGTATCGAATGCTTTCAAATCTTTCATAACTTTCTGGTATTTACGTATTAGTTTCAAAATTCATATTCTTCATCATCTCATAACAGAAGCATTATTTCCTGAATTCTGGACACAGAATTCCAAAGCAGAATTAGCGTAAAACAAACCATATTATTATTTTCAATTTGAACTAAATCATTCCATAAATTCAAATACTTTTCGTAGTTATCTTTTGATTAATATGTTTTTTCCATATCTTTTAATAACGTGTACAATGAGTCCATTATTTCATAGTCACAATAAAAAGTATATTTAGTTCGCCTTTCCAAAGGACAACTATAATATCATCATCCAATAATTGACCTTAAACTTTGCTAGTTAATCTCTCTATTACGTGTAAATATTTACTCGTATCTCAAATGTATTTTTGTATGATGCTTGTAAAAACTTCGACAAGCATTTTGAATGAGCCTTTACTTGGAGGTCCACTTAGAACAACGGTTCGATACGGCCAAATTACGCCACATCACGGACATACTACAAATTCCACGTTACATGAAATTAGATACAATTTACTCTTCAAAATTTAGAATAGGTTTTGCTCTGAAGACATTATGATTATTTAGAATAACAGTGTCCATCAGCACTCGATGTGGCTTCCATTCACATTCTTATATGGCTGAGGTATTTTTTCTAAACATATCTTGAAGCATTTATAGAAGTTCTTGTGTGATTTTGTAAGTGCAAAACTTTAAGTAATTTATGTATTAGATAAGCCTTTCTGTTGGCTTCGTCTCAGAGAAATTACCTAATAAACTTTTCTCTGATATCATAACGTTTGTTGCAATGAATTTGGTTCTACTACGATCACTGATCAAATCTTCATCAATATTCAAAACAGTTCTACCAACACAATAAATAAATTCAATAATGTTTTGGTAAGAAATAGATACTTCAGTAATGTTCTGTATTGAATAGAGTTACGAGCTTATTAGAACATAAAACAAGTTTTTACATTTCGAATTAATGCTTTTTACTCCTAACACATTTTTCAACAAAAAATGTATTTTAATACTAACATTTATAATAAAAACAGAAGTAGAAGAAATTATTAAACAGCTCAATATTTTCTCGGCCCACTCGAGGTTCATCATATGTGAAAAGCAAATCTTACAGTACATAAAAATACAATTATTTGTCTTCTTCCAAACTATCGTGGTTTTAATGCAATGTAAAAACCTTACTATCGTGCATTTTAACACATGATGAAGCTAGATTGGATCAAGGAAATTATTGGGGACTGCATTTTATGTTTCTTAAACATTTCTTCCCTCTTTTTTTATAGAATCTCCTGGCAGTGGACCTATAATTGGAACCAAGATGATTGCAGTGAATCAAAGAGGCTGTAACCGATTTGGAACCACGTCTTCTAATGCGATAACTTTCTATATGTGTCCTATTGCTGGGATGAATATTCACGGTAAATACAAAGCAGAGACAGAAAGCAACATTCAAAATTTAATAATCCCAGCTTCTTTCTTCAACACTATATCTGTTTTACCAATTTATTTTATACAAGATCCAAGTTTTCAACAGAACACACAACAACGAGAATCTCCTATTCTCTTGCAACCAGAAGACGAATCTGTTAACTACCTTGGAGCAGGTGCAACGAATCAGAATCCAGCGTTAACGCAAGAGACATCATTGGATGGTGGACTTAGTGTTTCAGATTTAAAACCAGGCATACATTCCGCAGCCACACAAACAGCTCAAGACTCACACAATTCTCTGACAAGATCTCCAAACGATTTTCATATTGATGGATCTTTCCAAAGTATTACACTACCACAACCTGTTGAGACTCAATCACTTTTTCGACGAACTAAGAAAGTACAGGAAAAATCGTCGGAGCTTAAAGAAGAACACGGACATCCTAATGTAGAGAACACAATCTTGCTGGAAATCAAAGCTCTAGATGAACATGACAAAATTGATGGGAAGAAAATTCATCTCAATGATAAAGCAATATCAAATATTACGCATTTATCTTTATATCATTCATCTCAATTGCTGAACAGGAGCGATAAACATGTCACGGAAAAATTGAAAAATGGAAATTGCAATTGCGGAAACAATATTGAACGGAAGACACTACCTAAAGATCTACCACAAGACTTACATGAAATGAACACGCCTTTATTTACAACAACTGAGCTACCAACCTTTGTTTTGCCCACTCAACCTCAAAATGTATCTCAAGAAACACGAAATTTGCAAGACCGTTTAAAAGTAACCGTTACAGAGGAGAGCAAATCTGATATTACTGCTACAAATACCACATCAATAGAAGCGAATATTGAGAGTGAAATCAATAAAAAATTTGGTAACGATAAGAAGCTGGATTCTAAATCAAGCAATACTGAGTTAAGAAGTAACACATACTTTGAGCAAGATGAAATAAAGCCTTTGTTGGAGTTAACGCCAGATGATCAACATACTCAGCGATTATATATTAATAAAGCTTCAAAACATCGAATATCAGACACAAGTGATAACAATTTTGTATCAGTAAATGTGCATTCTCAAAATAATATGCTTCAAATTTTAGGTAAACCCACAATACATAATGAAATTGACAAACCTACTAGTACCAAAGAAATAGAAAATTTCGAGAAACAAACCAGAACAGAAAAAGATAAAATCGTCATACCAAACAATTCCACTCAAGTGCAAAATGCAACGCAAAGTCCTTCAGATACTAAAGATGAAAATGGAAGTAAAAATCTTGAAATGAAATTTGAATTAACTGACAATGAAATATCTTTGAACGAAATTGATGTAGAAGGGAATCGGAAAAAGAGATCAATTATTTCAAATCCTAAAGAAATACTTGCTAAGTCTCAAATCATGAACTCAGAAAAGAAAGAAATTCAACCACGAAAGAACAGAACCAGAAGAGAAAATTTGGATCCCGACATTGATGAGGTTATCCAATATGACGATCCTTTCATCGAAGATGAAAATGATACCTCAAGTCAGGAAAAGGAATTCGTACAATTTAAACCTGGATATAGGGAAGTTGTTCAGGAATTTGGGTTAAAATCTCCACGTGGAGACAAAGGACAACAACGAGTGCGTCAAGACTTACCCGGAGCCGGTGGTCAGAAGGAATTTGTCCAAGAATTTGGAAGTCCAAGAGTAGGAGGAAAGGGTCATCAAATGGTTAGAGAAGATGTTGAAGTAGGAGAGGGTCACAGAGAAATGATTCAGGAATTCGGAACAGTTAAAGCAAAAGGTCTTCAAATAACACGAGAAGAACAAGAAGCTGGATTTCAACATAGAGAAATGGTACAACAATTTGGTACCACAAGAGGTAATGTTACAGAAGATATTGCTCATTCTGTACCAAATAGACAAGTAGAAATAATTCAGCAATTTGGTTATCAAGGGTCTGGACAACAAGTAATTCGAGGTGAAATACAGATGTTACATAAATTAGCGGAAATGATTCAACAAGTATCAAATACTAGTGAAGGACAACAAATAGTGCGTGGAGAAGTACATCATGGGGGTGGGCATGGAATCATGGTCCAACAATTTGCTACCGTTCACGATGTTGCTGAACAAGATTACGACATAGATGAATCAACCGGGACTACTGAAGAAAAGAAGCTCCTGGCGTCACCGGCTGTTGAAAATGCTCCGGACAATCAACTCAATCAACAATTATCACCACAGATCCAGCAAGCAAGCCTATCTTCGCAGCAAGTAACCACTCAACAAGATATCTTGCAAGCAAAAGATGCAAATAATAATGTTCCTCAGTTAGGGGGGCAGCAAACAGAGAGTCAAAAACCAAATGTGCAGCCTAACCCAACTATCCTGGCTAGTCAACCTCAGCAACCTATCCAATCATCACCGCCGCAAGTAACTCAAGAACAACAGCCATTAACAACACAAAATCAACCAAACCTGGCCCAACAACCTACATTATCGTCTTCTCCGTCTCAACAAACAAAAGTAGAAAACTCAGCTATTGCTCAACAGTCTGTTCCAGAAATACCAATTGGAATGAGAAATGAAGATAAGGAAAAATCGAAAGGATATAGCAAGAAAATAAATTCTACTACAGAGGGGAAAAGATCGTACAATGAAAATGAGAAAGAAAGTGATTCTCTAGTACTACTAATGAAAGATGAGGTGGATCTTTCGCCACGGTGGCGCCCTTTCAAGAAATCGGTCAAAAAGTCAAAACAAGAACGATCCGGATAACCTAGTATTGGTAACTAAAATTAAAGAACCTACGACATTTACAGAAAGATATTAACACCGTTTTTGATAAAATGAATGATTGTTGCAAAATTAATTAACACAAATATTAATACATCTTATAAATCTGTATATAAGTTGGTAAAATGAGGCAGAAAAACTGGCACTTACATGTTAGGGTGAAAAGATAGATTTATATGATCTTCACAAACACAAGAGAACAGCGGCAACGTATCACAGAAAAGTGTTCATATGGAAGAACAGATAATACTGATGCGGAAAGATGGAAAGATAAGACTCATGCTAGGGAGCCACCATTTTGACAACTCACGGCTAAGCTCAGTTACCTAGCATCATCTATCTATTCATCAATCAATCAATATAGATCTGCATGTGTACGTACACCATTTTGTTTTTCTATCTCTTCAAATTGTGCACGTGTGTTCAGTGAACTTTTTTCCCTGTCTACAGCTGATGATGGCAGAAGACGAAAATTTTAAGTGACCTTATAGTGTTATGTGTGTAATTGTGCACGTAATCTTCGTCAAGACACTACGTAAGTACAATTACTTTCTTCTCTATTCAAATTTCACCTATTATATATGGTGTGATCGATGGCACATACATAAGAAGATAGTATCAATTTAATGTGAGTTTTACAGTAATTTATAGACTCTTTGGTTTACAGAAACTTTCTTAATGTAACTTCGTATTATTTGGTTGTAATAACTAAAAATTGTAAGTAAGATAAATGAAATATTATACTTCCGTGCCTTTACAACACAATTGAGAAGTTACTGAGGGCAATTTATGTTCTTATTGAATTGTAAGTGACGTAAATGAGTTACAACAGAAACATTTTATATTGTGTTATTTTTTAGTGTATAAACGTGAAACAAACAAGATACTATTATGATTACAAAATGTCAATTTTGTTTTTATTTCCTTGTAATAAAAGACGAAGACAAGCTATGAGATTTATTACGTCTTTCAGAAATCCTTGTTATTTAATATAAAAGAAGAATGTATTTTATGTAAATTTATTTGGTTACAAAGAATAAATGTTATTTCAAGTAAACTCTCTAGATTTTGTGCTCCATGCGCTGTTTGTAACAAATTAATGGTGATTGGTAATGGTAATGATGATTGGTAATGGTTGAGTGTAACTTAGGTTGTCTTCAAAGTTTTATATCAAGTTACATTGAACCTTCTCTTTTAAATTACGGTAATTTACCAAACAAATATCAACACTAAACATTCTAGTCAAGATGTAGACAGTACTTTCCATCAGTAAGTCACTACCATTTTTTATCATTCAGTGTTACCAAATCAAAATACAATTATTTTAAGACAACCAGTGTCCATTCTGTCTTCCAAAGATTGAAATTCTGCTTGAGGTAAGGGATAGACTTAATGATTTGATTCTTAGCTTTCATTCTAAATATGTAGAAACCTGACGTAGAACCTTTTGAAAAATAATGTAAAGTTGGCAATACTGTTTGGTTATTGTCACTGAACTGACAAGCTGTAGAGATAGTCTTTAGTGACTGACTGGTATGTTTAACGTTAATTGGTTATATGAATTTGAAGATATGAAGGTATATCTGTAAATGTTACCACAGTTTGTACACACGATGCCCCAAATCCGACCGAGATGGCCGTGTGGTTTGAGGCGTCAGCATCTCTCTAAGGTTCTAAGCTCGAATCGCAGCTACGACATAGATGTTTCTGGATTTTAGAAACTTAACAGCTAGTAGAATTAAGAATTGAGACGAGCTGTAGTCATTAATTACTAAAATGGACGAAATAAATAAATAAAAATAAAATAAGAAAGCGAAAAGGTTTTTAAATACATACTTTTCTTAAACAATTCGTAGTTAAAAGTAAAAAAAATGGCTATGCATGACTAAAAAGAAAAGCATGGGGCGCGTTAATTGTAGAATTTATAAAGTGAATGTATATGAGAGCGCGCCCCATGCTTTTCTTTTTAGTCATGCATTAACAAAATATTTTTTACTTTTAAGTACGAATTGTTTAAGAAAAGTATGCCTTTAAAAAGATTTTTACTAATTGTTATACCCAAATCTTAAGGTGTTCTGCAATCAGTGAAACTCCACAGAATTGCAGGCTAGCATTTATTGCCAATATTTCAAAAAGATAATTAAAATATGCTTTTAAAATATATGAAAGTAACAATAGAATATTGTATTGTCACCCGACTTACGTTGCTGTGCAAATTTTTATCATTGTATGACGTCGGGAAACAAGCTAAATTACTGGATTTTTCCAATGTTAGGAGTTTGAACCCCTAACATCAGAGGGTACCGGTACCCCTGATTTCTATAGTAGTTAAATGGACGAAGAGGTAGTCTCTGAAAGATAAAATGATTGAATCGTATATTTTTAAAAGGTATTAGTCCAGGAGTTCAATTTTTGAGAAATTGAGAAAAAACGTTTCGAATTGAAAAATAACAAAGTGAGTAAAATTCAATGGAAATTAGCATGTTTGATGGTTCAAAAGTGATTGTGAGTCAAGAAATTGTATCTCTTCAGCAATAAATGAATATGTCATTGATCAGTAAAAGTGGGGGACTGATGCCCCCCTTTTTTTTAAAAAAAAATAAGAAATTAATGTAATATTGACTGTTTACACTATTAATTAAATTCTTCTAAAGTTTATAACGCCGATCTATTAATGGAACAAAAACCATCATCTGACAGTAAGCTTAGTCATAGACTTAATTTTCATCGTTCACAAGCTGCTTCATAATCTCATTGTATTTTAATTACTGCTGTTCAGGCGCATAACACCTTAGATTTCTCTAGTCTTAGTTTTATTGTACTTGATAGAGACCTTTCGTGATTCATAAGTTAGTGTTCTTATAAATGATTATTTGACTGATATCCTTTACCAAAAAAAAAAAAAAAAAAAAAAGAAAGAAAAGATTTTACTTCACCATAAATTGATTTATAAATTCCATTTTTATATCACTATGTGCAGATTTATCGGTATTTTCTGAAGCACTGCAAAACTAAAAATAAGCAAACTGTGAACTGATGCCCTTTCAAAAATATGAGATTCAATTTAATAGACAGAAAACCCATTCTCTCCATTTTCATGCACCTGATGAGAATCCAGCAGAACCGGAAATGAAGTAATACTAGTATACAATCGTAATATCCAGGCTTTTAATGTATTGCGGACTAATAACACGCAGTACCAGACGCTCAGCTCGCACTCCGTGCTTGTCGCGTTTTTCAAGTTGAATACAGAAACAATCAGTACATATTAGTATTATTTAGTGCGCCTAGACTGACGCCAGGTGGCATGAAAGACATTAATAAAATGGCTTTTTCTCCGTTTGACGTTTGCGATCCAAACTGCCCGATGAGTCATCCTGTACAGATCCAGTTACGTCTGGAAAGAAATAAGGAGGGTAGGAGCCAGGTACTCTATACAATGAAGCCTGGATATCTTGTCAGAATGGTCGGCGTCAGAGAGACTCGTATCTATGCCGCCTTCCAATTTCTTATCCGAAGTCAGTGGCCATTACCAGGGAACCACGCAGGTTGGGTTTGGAAACTAGAATATACAATAAGCTTTGAAAAGGCCCGTATGACAAATCAATGTACATGAAACCCATAACCCCAATGAAACTATTCTGAGAAAATCTATTATTTTTTCATAGACGTCCATAAGAGTAACATTATATGCTCTGTACTTTCCTCTCTGTTTCTCGGACGTAATTGATTGCACAAGTATCACGATTTTTGAGGGATGACGTATGACGTATTTAGTATTCGTGACACTATCTATTTCTTTTGAAATTTAAGGGTTATGGGTTCCAAGCACGGTGCCACAGACATATAAGTAGCAGAAAATATACACTTAAGTTGTCTGAATGTTCAATGTTTAATGACATACAAGTTTATTTACGTCTTAATGACGAGAACCAATTCGAGGGTATTTGATAATAGAGGGTAATGGGAATGTGAAAGTTAAATAACATGAAAATAAAAGAAATATATAATAAACCAAAGGAGAGAATATTCACATCATCCTGATCTTATATATAATATTCACCAATGGATAGAAAATAGCTGTAAATGCCGATCATGATATATATGATGGTAAAATTAGGTGAGAAAGATGTACTTACATTTCAGAATATAAAGAAGCCTACAAGATATTCACAAATCCAAAAAAAAAATGATGCAATGTTTCGCCGAAGGAACGTTCACAGAATAGGAGAAAGAGAACTGATGCTAGGAAGCGGCCATGTTGCCAACTGAAGCCGTGTAACAGAGTGGCCAGATAATAGAGGAAAGAAAATGACTAATGAGGCAGCAGAAAACACGAAATGGAGAAGGAAGTTTGGAGGTCACGTGAGAGGATTCCTAAAGGAAGAAGGTTATAAAGAATCGGTGGCCAATTGGAAAAATAATAATATTAATAGTAATAATAAAGATGACTTCCTGTTAATTTTATTTATGGTCTTTAAGCATCTAAGTCTCAGGCCGGGATATGAGAGGGGAAAAGATTCAAGAAGGTGTCCGCCAGGGCCTATGTTAAAGGCGCTTTTGATTGGTGTGACTAAGGCAACACCCTGGAAAAACCTTAGTCAGGATGGTCGGCAACTAGGATCGAACCCACGACCTCCCGAATACTACGACAACGCTCTACCACTGAGCAACGACGACTTGGTAATAAAGATGAAAACGAAGTAAAATAAAATGGAGACTAAAGAAAATTAAAAGTGACGGAAACGAAACAAAATAATACATAAATTACAGTAGGACATAAGGTGCCAGCGTTCTTAACTTTTAAGAGTAGAGTAGATTAGATGCTTAACTTTGTCTAACATCACCACTTCTCTGAAACATCAAATACTTCTGTAATTTCATAGCTTTCCAGTTGAAAATCTCAAGGGTGTGATTGAATGTTAGGAGGGTGTTATTTGTAGGGGAATTCTCTGGATCCTAGCATGTTTTTTCTCGTTCCACACTTATTTATTTTCTTGTAGGGAGGAATATTTACAAAACAATTCTTTTCTACGCGCAATATTCTGCAATATTCGACTAGCAGATCAGGTACTACACGGTATGTTGTAATGTCACACGACTGCATCAGTGCTGTGCAGTGAACTCGATATTTAACGCTACTGGAGTGTTCGATCAACATCTAAAGTGTGAACGTCGGGAGAAATGATTATTTATTGGGGTGTAATAAGTGTATGTTTAGTGTATTTTGTCAGATGGTAGAGTCTTTAAAAACTCCATGTGAACGATATTTTCCGTGTGTGCAAATGAATCTGGAACAGATGAAAAATATTGTACTGTATTTGCGAGAGGTGTTGATTGGCATTCAAAGAAAATAAATTTACTGCTGTTATTTTGGATCTAATAGATGAGCTCTGATGGTTCATTTGGGTCGGTTTCTCTAAAATGGGATTTTTGAGATATCGATACCATGAGATCTGAAACTACCTGAAAATATATCTAAAATGACTACATTTTAGTGTAACCATGTTTAATAGTGATGGGAAGATTAGCAAACAAAGCGAGAGCTATTCAAATCAAAGTAGATAATATTAAGGTGGAATGTCAAATTCGCCTAGCCTATATCAAATGTACAAGTATATACAACTTAACTTCTATATTTGTTTCTTCCATTACGGTTAGAATGTTAAAATATGTGTACATGCAAAATTGGCAACTCGAGTGCAATTGTTTTGGGAGATATCGATGATGTAATAGTCAGATTCTTGTTTCTGGAGAGTGAAGAAAAAGTGTGAAAATACCCTTCTATTTGTAAAATGCTGAAGGAAATGGAAAGCAAATATATAGTAAGGGGTACTGGGTGGAAGGCGTCATCTGTTCGAGGGCATGTTCTTTACGGCCGCCATCTTGAAGTCCGCCATATTGAGTATCGATGTATTTTATTAAATGGGAAGGGGGTCGTGTGATATGTCATTCTGGGCTAGAATTTTACGAGAAACACGTTTCTGAAGTCAGTTTTGTCGTAAATGTATTATTGTGAGAGATAATAATGTGAGATTAGTATGGACCAATGATTCAATAGCCTAAAAACATCCATTTTGTTTTGAAATAATGAAGGAATTGAAAACTAAATGCATACAAAATTTTCCTGATTAGATTGCCATATTGATATGTATTTAGTTTGCATTTCCTTCATTATTTTAAAGCAAAATGGTGTTTCCAGGCTATTTCATCAGTAACCTATACTAATGTTACACGCCATTATTTCTCACAGTAATAGAGTTACGGTAAGACTGACTTCAGAAATTTATTTCCCGTACAATTCTAGCCCAGAATAACATATTACATAACCCCGCTTCCTATTTAAGAAAACCAATCGAGTTTCAATATGGCGGACTTCAACATGGCAGCCGTTAAGAACATGCCCTCGAACAGATGACGCCTTCCACCCACTACCCCCTACTTGCTTTCTATTTCTTTCAGCATTTTCCAAACTTTTTCTTCACTCTTCAGAAACAAGGATCTGACTAAAATATCATCAATATCTTCCAAAGTAATTGTGCTTGAGTTGCCACGTGCATATATTTTGACATTCTAAACGTAATGGAAGAAAAAAATGGAACTTTTTTTCCCCCATCATTATGTTTGCTTGTTAGAGTATTTTCCCGTATTCATATCTGAAATAGCAGTAGATAGATGAGAAGTTAGAAGTTTTAGTAGATCAGCCTCTTATATACCGAGTCCGGTTGAGAACAGCGCGAACTGGCAGACTTGCTCGTGAGTAGCCTGGAGTATAGTTGACACTCAGAATAACAATACCAAAATCGAGAGCGAAGTATTGACAGATCGGTCTTAGATACTAATTTTAGTCCTTGATACAAGGCTGAGATTGTAGGTGCAAGGTGCTTGTCTGACCTAGGGTTTCGGAGAATTTCGTTCTTGATTGAGGGCGAAAGTCCGTGTTCCCATTAGAAGAGTATAACTAATAAGCAGATTTGCTCATCCCTATCCAATCATGGCGACTGTATTTATTTCCATTTTTCGACACAAATTACATTAATAATTTTGAATAATCAAATTTTGAATATTTTAAATATTTCCATTGTTTAAGGGATTCACCAGAGCAAACTCGATCGTCCACTTCCAGTCTAATCCAATATTAACTAAGTTTTCAATCCTAACGCAGATTTTCAAGCTTATCATCGCTTTTTTTTTGTTTTGTTTCTGATTTGAGTTATAAGCAGGAACATCGCAAGGTAAAATACAGGAAACTACAATACTTAGTTTGAAAAGGTTGGGGGCTGGCTAAAGTTTATGACATATATAAAATAAAGTATACCGATAAACTGGGAGCTACAAGGCAACTAAGGTACATTTTGAGAGAGCGCTTCAGCTGAAAAATATATTTCTCATAAAAAAACCTAGGTAAAGCTAGCCCTTGTGCAATACGCACCCGCTGTGGACGACGCATGGGGTGTGTGGACTTATTGCTCCACATTTTCTTGATCTAAGGCACGAGGTAGGATGGGGTGGTCAGTCCCACTCTCGACTGCCTTTACTTTCCCAAGGTGACCAGGAATGCCAAGGACACCCTGGTACTCTGTTTGATAGGAGGCTGAGTGCATCTCAGAGCCCTAGGCACAAATATGTATAATTGCTCTACGTATCAAGTAGCCTAATGTACTTATGCCCAATACTCGAGTAGGTACGGGAATGCTTGGGTATTCAATTTCCCACACTGTCTCTTTCGGTAACATATAACACACTGATTGTTAGTAACAAAATCCTTATGCTCAGAAAATATTTTTTTTTTGTTACGGTATTCCTTAACTGGTATATGTATTTTCGAGTGTGCGGGGAAAAACTTTCTCTATTGCTTCAAATATTTCTACTATGCCGAGGCATGGAAACTGTGTTAAAAATTTTAATTCTTGTTCGAGACTGCTATGTTATGACTTGAGTGCTATATTTCCTGTCAGAACATCTTCAAGCATAAATTCATAAGTGCTATATGGAGAAAGGAGGAGCTTCCAAAGGAATAGAAAACCTCAATAATTGTTTCGGTTAATGAAAAAATGCGATAAATCGGACTGTAATGATTACCACTGAATCTCGTTACTCCCAACATGTTACGTACTGAGTAATATAGATACAGATGTAGTGAGTAATATCCTGATATCTCGCCTACGCGCATACGCAGATGAATAAAATAATTAATACGGATTTAGTAGAAATAGATCCACTTTGCACCAGATTTTCGCCTTGAAACAAATGGGAATACAATGGGACTGTTTACCGCCTATTCAGTGAGTTTAAGAAACCATATAACTTTATCAATAGCGAAAAGTTGTACAGTATCCTGGCACCATTTTGAATTCCGAAAAATATAATTCAATTAGTGAGGATGTGTCTTAGTCCAGTGCTCAAAGTGGATTAGAAAAGGCAAGGGTACGCTTGTAGAAGTGGGCTAGAAACGTTAAGAGTACCCTTGCACCTAGTGGCGGCGACAATGAAAGTAAAGGCAATCAGCTCCCGTTAATAAAACGGTAGGGGGTATGCCAAATCCAAAATTAAAAAGGTAAAGGCACAGCGTGCCCTTGTGCCCAGACTTTGGGAGTAAAGTAACGGAAGTAACGCGTTAACGGTAACGCGTTACTTTTTCAGTAACGAGTTACTGCAACGCGTTACAATATTTTGAAAGTAACTATAACGGGTAAAGAGTTACTTTTTCCCGAAGTAACGACGTTACTTTTGCGTTACATTTTCATCTGTTGTTTGCAAAGAAACAAACACAATTCTTGTCAAGAAAGAAATATTTCTTATAAGATGCAAGAACCGATGCCAAAGTAACAAGTTACTAACACGTTACTTATTAAGTAACGTAACGCGTTGCTTTTGAAAGCGAGTAAAGTAACTGGTAACGCGTTACTTTTTGACAGTGGGTAGAGTAACTTGTAACGCGTTACATTTTAAAAGTAACATGCCCAACACTGCTCATGCCCCCCACTACGAGCATTATCGGTAGGTAAAAATATGTCAGACAGTTTCGAGATTATTTAAACCAAGGGATGTATAGTCATAATTACATTTTAAATTCGCTTTAGAATATGGGGTTCTAAAAATAAAAGACAACAAAAAAGGGGCTAACATTGAATGGCTTGAATCAACTGTTCGTATACTCATATAATGTAGATTTAATAGGCGAATATATAGATGCACTACAAAGTAACACGGATGTCTTAGTAGAAGCTTGCCATGAGATTGGTCTACAGGTGAACATTGAGGAAATCAAAATAACAAAAATCATGATAACAAGCCGAAACCCTGGGAATGAAGGAAAGAGATACATAACAATTAAGAAGGAGAAGATAGAGAAAGTAGACAAATTTAAATAGTTGCGAGCATATGTAACATGCAAAAACAAGGTCACTGAAGAAATAAAAAGTAGCTTAATACAGGCAACACATGTTTGTACTCTGTCCAGAAACTCCTAACCTCGCGACTATTATCAATAAAGTTGAAATTGAGAATATACAGATACTTTACGGTTGCGAAAGTTGGAATATGACCCTAGCAGATGAACATAAATTACGTGTGTTTGAAAATAAGGTTTTTAATAAAGATATACGGGCCGAAACGGGACAAGATGACTGGAGAATGGAGGCGATTGCATAATGAAGAACTTCCCAGACTTTACGACTTATCCGATGTTGTAAGAATAATAAAATCACGACGACTAAGGTGGACAGGTCCTGTAGCTCGGATGGAAAAAGCGAAGATTATATTGATTGGAAATCCGGAGAGAAAGGGAGTCTTGGGAAGACAGAGACGATGTTAGGAGAACAAAATTAGAAGGGATCTACGAGAAGTAGGTGTTTGTGATGAAAATTGGCTTGATCTTGCTCAGGACAACGTTTGTTACTGTGGCGATGAACTCGCGAATTCCGTAAGCCATAGAGTATGTAAGTAATGTAAGTAATGTATTCAAACATTTCCAGAAGAGATAAAATGAAAAAAGTGTAAATAAATAAATACAATAAAATGAATACTTCGTTTTTCCGTAATCTTAGAAACTTTATACTCTTTGCAGGCAACTTTATACTGTAACAGGTCATCACGCCTGACGTTTTGTCTTTGAGACAAGGATATACTATTAGAACATCCTTGCTTTGAGAGAAGAAATAGGCAGGTAGTGGTCAGGGCTTATATTTTAAGTACAATTCCAGTACGTACTTGGGACTACTAAGGAATAATGGGAGAAAACTCAGTCATATATGTAGGCATGAGTGGGACTCGAACCTGAGCTGTCTTTCCAGTACTTATTCGAAGTGAGCGAAAGTACCACTACAGCAGCGTTACTCAACCTTTTTAATCCAGCGACTCCCTTTTACCATGCCTTCTAGCCGGTAACCCACAAAAACATGACAGTTGATTTGTTATTTTCATTAACTGTAGTAATTATAAAACCGCAAGCAATATGTATTAGTTGTAACCTAAAAAGCCCTAGTTACAGCTCCCCTCGCGACCCTTACGTTGAGAAACCACGCATTAGAGGACTAGGGCAAAGTTTTGCGTAATTCTGTTCAAAACTGATTTTGTTAGTTAAAAGTTACAAGAAAATCATTTTACATTGATATTATTTCTTCTCGCAGTTACTTAACCCAAACCTGCCAAGTTACGATAGTCTAGTCGATAACGTAGCCGACGGACATCAAATCGGTAGTGAGGAGGCATGCTGCCGATTATCCTGACCAAGAATTTCCCTCAGTTTCTCCAGGCGAATGCCGCGAAGCTAAATTTTTTTTCCAGTTCAAAACTGACAGTTCTTTGTTCTTTTGTTTTCATTGATTAATGCTGGATAACGTATGGTGCTCTGAATGCCCCCCCCCCAAAAAAAAATGCTACTATGGTGTTTCTTGGGAACACTAATATTACAAGTTATGGATTTACATAAACAGGGAACTGAATGGATTTACATAAACAAATGGAGAGTACAGGGACAGAAGTGGATGACCAATTTTTAAAGAGTTTGAACTCGTCACAAGTACTAGACATTGACAGCTAGCGCATCAAAAAATTTCAATCCAAAAGCACAAATAATCACTAAGTTACAGTGGTTTTAAGAATACGAAATACATGGGAGTAAATGAGACTTCAAAATGCGTTTTATCAGAAGTCACCTTTCATGAACCTTTCCTTCCCTGTACTGTTCAATTACTAAGTTCTTGGGTTTGAAGAACACTGTAGATGACATTATTATCCTCTTGAAATGAAGCTAAGAGTACTGACTCTAACATTATTGTGGAATACGATGTGAAAATCGAAACATTTCTAATGGGCAAGCGAAAACTAAACCTCCGTAATGGTTTCTATTTTACCACGTTTTTATTAACTCGCATTCTTGTCTGTCTGTTCGGTACAAATTTTGCAATCGATTTTAAACTCACTTTCATTCATCTGATTTCTTTGAAATTTTGTAAACTTGCTTGCTTCCGATGATAATACAATATTCAATCATTAGATATACGACAGAATAATCCAGTTTACTGTAATTAATTAAATAATTGAAATTATCCTTAAATGCACGCAACGCCGCATCTATTGTGTGAAGTTTGGGTTGCCTATCTCGCAGGGAGTTTAATATTCATTTATTATACAGAAAAAATATTAAAAAAGGATTTTAAAAAAACACGCTTTTTAAAGATGGACTAAAAACAAAAAAAAAAATCTTATGAATCGGAAGATAAAAGCGTGGGTCCTCTTGCTTACCTTGCTTGCTCATAAAATCATAATATCTAAGACCACCAACGCTTTTATTTTCCGATTCATAAGATTAATTCAATTTATTATTTTTTACATTTTAGTTCGTGTTAGAAAACTGTGTTCTTTAAAATTCTTTTTTAACATTTTTTTATTCTTTAGTAACATCTTGCTCTATTATCTAGAAACTAGTCAAACCTTATTTCTGTGTAAACCACACGAGAACAGAAATTAATATCTGACGGATAGTGCACAAAAGTACTTTTCTAGTAAACGTTTCTTCTGGAGTTCTGCTCGTAAAGTATTTTAGGCAGAACCTCTCAAGCAGAGATCACTTAACTTGCAAATTGTATATAGTTTGAGCACAGCTCTCATCTTGCAGTTCAATTGGTTCCTTTTTTAGAGTTTCTGATATAATGTCTTATATAAAGCAAATTAACTGAATCTTTCCTAACCTTCTAGAATTTGAATTTGAAATATATTTATAGCCATTAGACGTCTATCGCTCTTGCCAGGATAAGTAAGGGGAAAAGAGTCGGTCAGGGCCTAAGTTGAAGGTACCATTCTGGCATTTGCTTGGTGTAACTGATGCAAGATCCTGAAAGAACATTAATCTGGAATCACTTTCTATATTTTCGTGAACTAGAATTGGAAATATGAAACTCCAGTCGCCAGTCACTGCAAGGTACATGCTGTAGTCATTTCTCTTAGCGCTGTACATACAAGTAATACAGCTGTGCACACACACACACACACACACACACACACACATAGAAAATAAGTTTATAAGGGATTCTAATATACAAGGGATAATGAATGATCTAATATCTACTTGAGTTGATAGTCAAAGCTACGACAGAGCCCATCATGCCTTTAACAGAAGACTTGTGTCAACGAAGAGAAATGTTTTCAGCGTAAAACAATGAATTCTTAGTAAAAAATTCATTACAAATGAAGACCTGATTCGGGAAAGGGCCTAAGGTGCTTTATAGAATTGTTAAACATCTGTGTCAAAAAGAGGGTCCCAAATCCTGCTGCTTACACATGAACATGTATCATTAAAATCCATGAGATTAGAAAAGGGGATCAGTCCACGGAGCTGGGCCTTTCTTTAGATCACAGTACGAAAAATCATTTCATGGACTTGGGCCTTTTTGCAAATCACGTCTTCAACTGAATTATATAGAGGTTATTATTATTATACAATAATTATAAAAATGGAAAATATAAGAAATATTTAAATCCACAAACAGAAAAATTAAGTGAAAATTCAATATTATGCTGTAAAAAAAAATATTTTTATGTATTCATGAAAAACATACTGAACTTTTAACATCAACAAAGTTTCTAAATAAAAGCTTGGGACCAAAAGTAAAGTATAAGGGGTCGTTTTAAGTGACGTGTAAGAGATCTTGACCCTGTTCTCGGTAGCAATCGAAAACAAAAACTGAAAAATGAATACTAAAAATTAAAAAAAAAAAAAAAATATTTATAACGCTTCAAGTTGAAATGTTTACTTGCTTGTAGCTGAGGATAAGTCGCAATTATTTTTCTTTCCTCCAATCTTCTGAACAGAAGAAAATAAACTTAGTGTTCGATTTGCTAAGGGGGATTCAGGGGATTTTCCCTGGTACCAGAGTATCCCTGGTTGTTGTTCCCGAATATCATTCGAACCAGGGATAAAATATTTGTATTTCTACCCAAACAGGTAATAGGTTCAAACTTACCAGCAGCTACTAGTTGTAGGACCCACCCACCCCTTCGTAATTTATAACAAATCGAACACAAACTCATAGTACAGTTTGTCCATCTATCACTGAGTCACACCGCCGTGTATTTTCGTTACAGAGAAGAAGTATAAATTCGTTCCTTTGTTTCAGCATCGCAGTTTATCTCGCAAAATTTCTTATCCCTTTCATGTTGAAAGTGTTCTAGAAGTAAACATTTTGCTTTCAGAATAGTACATTAACTAATGCTTTCCCACTTTCTATATTCCTGACTCAGGAAAATTGATCACTGAGGGTCGTGATTCCTTAAATATGACGAACTTAGTCCAAAAGTTGTCAGTTTAATCCTGAAATTGAAAATTTGAAGAAAATTGTAACCAAGGTCAAACTTTGGAAACATTTTTTCCTTCAGTCTAACAATTATAATATCATATATTAAAGAACCTGAACAGAGTTATAGATTCCTTTATACTTCCACAAAAAAATTTAAAAAAAAAAAAAAAAAAAAAAAAAACTGTATTTGATTGCCAAGAATCTTTACAAAAAAAAGTACTTTTGGAACGTAAGAAGTAAGCGGTTCAGAAATATGAATAAAACATGTATATCAAGTTACACTTCCAACGTAAGAGAGAGAGAGAGAGAAAGAAAGTTATAAAAAACAGGTTTATATACAACCAGGTGCTAAAAGTAATTGTAAGCTGTTTGTGCAATATGGTGATAATGTTGATACAGTTTACGACGTATTTCACCATCTGAAATTCTTTCTGATTACACAAAACTTGTCACATCTCTTTGCTGTTCCTTTGGAACAGAGATAAAGTTTAGCATATGTGTTCCAATAACCATAAAAACTAAAGGAACAGTTCAACTAAAAATACTCCTGCCTGTATTGAGAATATTGAAAAATACATCAATGAATATTTTTGTACGACAAAACAATGCTACACTCAGAAGCGAAAAAAATACAATTTGAACATTACATAAAGGGTCATAT
Source organism: Lepisma saccharinum (assembly GCA_022664845.1). Lineage (NCBI taxonomy): Eukaryota > Metazoa > Arthropoda > Insecta > Zygentoma > Lepismatidae > Lepisma > Lepisma saccharinum. Next base: position 196,517 of record JAGDQP010000056.1, read on the forward strand.
AAAAAGTCTCCGCGACTTTTTGGTACATTTCTGAACAAAAAATTTCTTTATTGAAAATCAATTTTAATCAAGTACATATTGACCATTATTACCTACGACCTTTTGCCATTTTTCGGGTAGCTTCATAATTCCATCGGTGTAGAACTTCTTTGGTTTTTCGTCGAAAAACTTGGCCAAGTGATTTTCAGCTGCGCTTCGGTCGGCCAAGTTTTTACCATCAAGAGAGTTTTGCAGAGACCGAAACAAATGGTAGTCAGACGGTGCAAGGTCAGGGCTATACGGTGGATGCATCAAAACTTCCCAACCAAGTTCCGTCAATTTGTTCCGAGTCATCAAAGATGTGTGTGGCCGCGCATTGTCATGATGGAACACAGCTCCCTTTCTGTTGGCCAATTCTGGTAGCTTTTTCTAGATTGACTCGTTTAAATGGTCTAGTTGTGTACAGTACGTCCATTATGAGCTGCTGTAATCTGACGAAATCATCAATTCGGTCCTGTACTGTGCACAACTCGACCGTCTGAACGAAACAATCCAGAAAAAGCGACCAGAATTGGCCAACAGAAAGGGAGCTGTGTTCCATCATGACAATGCGCGGCCACACACATCTTTGATGACTCGGAACAAATTGACGGAACTTGGTTGGGAAGTTTTGATGCATCCACCGTATAGCCCGGACCTTGCACCGTATGACTACCATTTGTTTCGGTCTCTGCAAAACTCTCTTGATGATAAAAACTTGGCCGACCAAGTTTTTCGACGATCACTTGGCCAAGTTTTTCGACGAAAAACCAAAGAAGTTCTATACCGATGGAATTAAGAAGCTACCCGAAAAATGGCAAAAGGTCATAGACAATAATGGTCAATTTGTACTTGATTAAAATTGATTTTCAATAAAGAAATTTTTTGTTCAAAAATGTACCAAAAAACCGCGGAGACTTTTTATATGACCCTTTATAATTACTGACCCTCCCTCGTTAATAAAATTCATGAATGATGGACAAAGGAAACATCTTAGTTACAATGTGAAAGCATTCATATTCTCAGTGAACCCTAGGTTAGTTAAAATATTTGTTTGAATTCAATCGACAGCTCAGGCCAGGGGAGCGGAAAGGATTCGGATGGCCTAAGTTCGAGGTACCATCCCGGCATTTGCCTGATATGACTGAGGATAAACCCTGGAAAGTCCTCAGTCACGATGGTCTACTACTGCGATTGAACCCATGACCTTCCGAAAGCTAAGCCAACGCTCTACCACTGAACACTCCGGCAGTTGCATGTCTTCCAACTTCCTTTATCTCCTACTCTGTAACCTATGTTCCGCCTTCTACGTTGGAGAAACTAAAAATTGTCTAACAATCTGCACCAACAATCATCGCTATTTCTCAAATCACAATTTCCGCATGTTCCCACACCCGAACACACTTCCTATCACGGCTGCACCTTTGACGAAACCTTTCGAGTCAACATCCTGAAAATTCCGAACCCTGACTCATCTGCCACAATTAGAAAGAGATGGGAGCAGACGTACATCTCCATCCTTTCCGCCAACCATGAACCCGACCTCAACTGCCTGTAAGTTCCTGTAGCAAAGTGTCGTCGTCTTCTTCTGTGCTTTTTTCTTCCATTTTCTCCTTCCATCTCTATTTCTTTTTATTTCCTTTTACTTCTTTCATTTTCTTCTTCTTTTCCATTATTATTATTATTATTATTTCTTTCCCATCCCCTTTGATTCTTTACTCTCTTCCCTTTAGGAAGACATTCACCTAATATAAACCTCCACACTTCCTTCTTTATTTGGTCTTTTCTCCGGCCTCTTTAGTCATTTTGTCGCCTCCATAACCTGGCCTTTCTCTGACCCAGCATGAGTAAGCAACATAGCGACTCCTTAGCGCCAGTCCCGTACCAGTTCGCTCTGTCCATTTTCTCTCCTATCATGTGAACACGCTTAACGAAATCCCTTCTATTGTGTTTTGTGATGTTGGTGTACGCCTGTCTTGGTAGTACCTTTTCTCTTACAAATTTTCAGTATAACCTTTTGTGGACTTCCTGTTGAACTCAAAATTATTTCGCTGATGTTTATTTAGTTTCTTAAATGTCAATGTCGCTCATTTAACAGAAATTCTTTACAACGCTGTACCCGAAATTCATATCGACATATTTGACTCTAATCATGAAATCATTGGTTTTCGTTAAAATTAAAGAAATTTCTGCTCTAGTCTTAAATTGTTCCCCTTTATTCTAAAGTAAAAGGTTCGTAAATTTTTGAAAGTATATCACAATCCAAGAATTGTTATTTATTAATAATAAATTCGAAAACATTTTATAAAACAGTGTTATAACGTTAGGATTTCTATGCAATAGGATCTAATATTACCGTTGTTATTTGAAACGGCAAGAGTAAACAAAATAGAAAAAAAAAAGAATACATGTGACCGTCGGCGAAGAAAGATGATTAATGATCAATTTTTTTTAATGTTTTCAGTATTCTTTACCCATTTGTTTTCAAATACAATTTGACTGATTTATGAGCTTTGAGCGAAAGCACTTTCATTAAAATTAAAGTCAGAAAATAAAAAGAATATTGGTTTTAATTTCATTTCCTATGTTATTGTCGCTTTATCTCTCACTGTCCTCAGTATAGAATGACAAAACAAATGTAACTTTCATTAAGAAGAAAATAATACCATAGTTAATAGTAATACGTAAAAAAATTGTATGAACTCAGAACTTTATTATACAAATTAAATTTTGTTTTCAGTTTTTCTTCGTTCGTTTTGCGAGCTGGTTCTGTTCTTGTTTTGTTTTGCAGGCAGGTTATTCTGTTTCTCTGTTTGTTTGGGACTCAATTTCTACTTCTCTTGTTTTGCAGCCAGGTTTTGCTTCTTCTTTCGTTTTACATGTAGATTTTGATTCTTTTTCGGTTTAGAGACAGGTTCTACTTCTTCTTTCCTCTTGTAGGCAGGTTCTGAATATTCGGTCATTTGCATGTAGATTCTGCTTCTTTTGTTCACTTTGCAGGCAGGCTCTACTTCTTTTGTTTTGCTGACAGGTTCTGCTTTTTATTTCGATTTACTGACAGGTTCTGCTTCTTTCTTTTTGCAGGCTGGTTCTGATTCTTCGTTCGTTTGGAAGTTGTTTCCGCTTCTTGTTTTTGTTTTGCAGGTAGGTTCTATTTCTTTGTTCGTTTTGCAGGCAAGTTCTACTGTTTTTGCTTTACTGACAGGTTATGATTCTTTTGTTTTGCAGCCAGGTTCTATCTACTTTCTCCTTCGTGTTGCGAGCTGGTTTTGTTTCTTCTTCTCTTTTGCAGGCAGGTGTTATTTCTTTATTCGTTTTGAAGGCAGGTTCTACATCTTTCGTTTTGCTGACAGGTTCTAATTCTTCACTCGTTTGGATGTAGTTTCCGCTTCTCGTTTTGTGTTGAAAACATGTTCTATTACTTTGTTCCTTTTGCAGGCAAGTTCTACTTCTTTCGTTTTGCTGACAGGTTCTAATTCTTGTTTTGTTTTTCAGGTAGGTTCTGCTTCTTCTTACGTTTTACAGGTAGGTTTTGCTTCTTTTTCGATTTAGAGACAGGTTCTACTTCTTCTTTGCTCTTGTAGGCAGGTTCTGATTCTTCGCTCGTTTGTAGGCAGGTTCGGCTTCTTCTTAAATTTGCAGAAAGGTTCTATTTCTTTGTTCCTTTTGCAGACAGGTTCCACTTTTTAGTTTTGCTCACAGGTTTTTCTTTTTCTTTGGTTTTACAGATTGTTCCTTTTGTCTTTGCAGGTGGTATTTCTCACTTTAACATTGATCTCAGGGGATTCAAATCCCGCCGGGGTCCGTTGAACGTAGTTTTTCGGAGCCCACTTTACCAAAAACTGTAGGTCCCGTCCTTCGACGCTCACCAGCTCGTTTCGAACGTTAATAACAACTCATCCATGTATTCACTTCACCATTAAAAACGAGATCGCGTTTCCATAGTCGCATTTCCCAACCAAAACATTTTCACTTGAATTACTGCTTTTGAAAACACCGGCCAACATAGTAAATAAAAACGAAATAGTGTAGCCAAATTTCACACATTTTCCCTCGAATAGTAGATTTTAGTCGATGAAAACCATTCTTCTTAGCCGATCATATATACAGACAGTATAAAAGAACTAAAGTTTGGTTCACTTCTCGGCAAATCAATTTAATTCAAAATGTGAATAAAAATATAAGAAATATACTTTAACACAATAAAAATGTTGTTAAAACTAACATTAAATAGAGACACTTGTTAAAACAAATTCAGATATAATTTAATTTGAATTGCTAGCTATAATTTACTTTAGTTCATTCTACAGTCAATAGGATTATACATATATAAAGTATTAACACTAAACACACAACTTTTTACATTCTTTTTGTGATTCTAAAGTGAAAAGTCTTTTCTAATTATTTTATTTCTTTTTTTTTAACATTTCGTTTCTCCACATCATGCGTACTTTCGGAATCTTCCTCTGTGACATCTGTGTCGTGCAACACAGGTTCTGGAGTGGTCGTTTTGCGATTATTTACAACTCTCTGCTCAATGACCATTGTTCCTAAGAGACAAAACAGAAATATAAATAAAATAAACTTTAGCATTTTAATACATGACATACAGCGTTTTAAATGTGCCGAAAATATTAAACACTGTGTGATTAATACTGATGTAAGGTTTTAAATGTGCAATGAATGTTGTCGTGCATGAAGGAAAATTTAAAAGTATCAAAACATATTAAGGTTTATTATGATTAGTTCTGGAAGTAAAATCTCAAAAGAATGATACTATTTGAGACTGTTGGAAGCTATAGCTTACCCTTGAATATCTCAGCTCTATTCAAGACCACCAAATTTAAGATAAATGGTGCAATATTACAGCTATAGTTTGAAATCCTAGACGAAGAACAAACTGATTGTGTGTTTGTGACAACAATGCAATTTTACTGACCTCTTTCTTGAGGGTGTTCTCTGATGACGATAATTCAGAGTCATTGAGATTTTTAACCTATCAAAAGTTGAAATTAATGATCTTTGAGGCAGCTAAGATCGTCACATATGAATGAGATGACGGTCGTTGATCTCTGCTGGGGTGTAGGAAAGAAAAATGTAGCAGCCAGACCATAGATCTACGTAATATACTAGTATTCTCCTAGTGAAACTGAGGGAATCCTTGTAAATCTATCAGTGTGACTGAGAGTAGAACTCAAATCTACTTGATTCCTCAGTGCTAGTCCTATACCCAAAACTGTAAACCCTAGACCACTTGGTGCGCCATCCGTTCTCTTTGTGGGATGTTATCTGGTATAATTATTTTCTCAATCCACGTTGTTGCGTGGATATTTCTTTGTCTCTTATTTTCTTTGATTTTCGACGTGGCTCTTTGTGTACACCAATGATAAAACATCATGGCCCCTGCTGTGTCCTGTTACACGTGGTAAAATTATAATTTCCTCATACATTTCACAAATATAATTATAGTATTTTCTCGAGAGGAAGAGAAAGGTCCCTGGTCAGGATGAACCGTTGGTGATTTGTCTTATCTTTTATAGAATACAGATGATATCCTGCAGTTTGAATTGGCACTACATTCAATGTATTTCCACCTGGACCCGAATCCAGAATCGGTTTCTAACAAAGTGACAAGCAAAAGAATTGGTCGACACACATTTTACAAATACCAAAGAAAAAGAAAAGAGACTAATGTAAACTACGAGCTTACAATAAAACAGTTTGAGCAGGATGGCGAAAATTAAATGGAAGCAATAAATCAATTAGCGAAGAGAACATAGTCTCAAGATGTACTATTGGTAATAAAAATAAATACGTCTTTCTTTATATTATAAAAAAAAGAGTTAAATATAAAATTAAAACACATGATTTGGCTCGCGGACCCCTCATATAACGTTTCACAGACCGCCAGTGGTTTGCGGATAACAGGTTTGGAACTACTGCAAATGTACTATACAGAATGCGTAATTTTGTGCCTAATGAGCCACTTTAGAAGTGAAATCAATGTTATGTTGATTATGATAATATTCGATGATCTGTCTGCTCATATAATAATAATAATGATAATAAAAGAAATTATCCAAGGTTTCGAATTTTCTTTGAATCCATTATCACATTACCACAAAGTGTAAGGAAAAATAGCAGTATAAATGCAATTTAAATGTAACTTTCAAGCTTATTTTTCACAATCGTTCATGTTTGTTGTTTCTGAAGTGAAATGGAACGTGTAAAATTAGTGTAGCGAAGTTAATGTTGCCAGCTAACGAACATTTTATTAAAACAATTCCCAAAGTTATGGTCTTTTACATTTTATCAGGGAGATTTCATGGACTGTTCACAATCTAAGTCATGATCTGTTTCCGTGAGGTAATTTTATGAGCTACCTGACAGACTATATCATGATCTACTCCCGTGAAATAATTTTTACTTTAACAAATCTAGAACAAAAGGAAATAATTTGGTCAAGAGTAGTATAATAAGATTTATTCTGGGATATCCACGTCATGTAGTCATTAACCTAATCATCATGAGATTCTTGATTCCTGTTGCTTACGGTTTCTGAATATTTGTGCAGTAATTACAGAGGCAGTAATTTAATTCTGGATAGATGTTTCAAGTGGAGAAGTTATTTTAAAAGTGCTTGTGTATGTTCAAAAAGTGTGGATTAATATCTAAGATTTTGTAACAATGTATGAGAATTTCGAGATTGGCTTGTTTATTACTTTATTGATTTTAAATTAATAATTATTAATGAATTTTGTAAACTGACAATGACTTCTGAGTATGCAGAAATGGATTATAATTATTATAAGATAACAACGTGTATAATTTGATTTCTTTTGGAACATGAAATAATGTAGTTGATGATGATATACTCGAAAGGAAGCTTCGTATGATTATATAATTGGTTGTTGGGTAATATTAGATATGCAGACTGGGACCAAGTATAGATACCACCCCAATCTCTGCATAATGGATCGCTGGTGAATTTATCTATGGCCCTTAGGCAAGCCATTTGTTACCTAAACAAGCTGGTGAGCTTCTAAGGACAATACCTACAGTTTTGTCAAAAGTGGTCTCCCAACCACTTCGTTCAATGAACCCAGGCAGGAATTGTATGTAGCCTTACGCACAGAAATCGAGAGCGCTAATCTCTCGGCAACACCGAGGTCCTTGCCTTTAGTCATCTAAGGCTGAGGCCGAGCTAGGGCGCGTGAAATGATATTGGAAGGCATTTGACCAGGCCCTAGTTTGATAGGAACCCTCCGGGTATTTGGCCAATATGGTTGAGGAAAAATTACGGAAAAAACTCAGTTAGGATGGGAGACCGCAGGCATCGTTCCCAGAACCTTCCAAATGCTAAGTCAACGCTTTACCAACTGAGCTACGGATGCTCGGTGGGTGAATTTATGACACGAGTGCTATTAAATATACTAGCAATGATATATCATTCTTATGTGGCCCCCATTCGACTATGCGGGAGTGATATTTAATTCGTCAAAAAACATTCAATAATTAGGTATGATTTCTGTGCTGTATTAGATATTACCTGGAACATTCTAGAATATTTGAGAACTAACATATAACTATTACTTTTTAACATAAAAATAATATCTATCTGTGAAAAGTCAATACATACCATTATTAAATGACTCACTCTTCAGATTATCGATGCCTGGATCCATATAAATTTCATCCTTTGTTACTGAAATGTTTAGTGGAATTAATTCTCCATCCTTCAAAAATTGTCCGCTATGTGTCATTGATCCCAAGGAAGACAACTTTTCACTGGAAACATCACTTAATTCTATTGATTTTAGATCAGCGTTTTGAAGTGAACTTTGTTTTCCAACTCGTTGCAGTAATTCTTTGGAGTTGGTTTCAAACCTTTCAGTTTGTTTTCCAGCAACGACCTCATCGTACAATGTTGGATTCTTAATAGTCACATCTTTCAGTATAAGTGGATTCCTTCTATTTACATTTATTAGTTTTAGTCGATCGTGAGCTTCCTCCATTAATAAATCTGATTGATCCAGGTAAGTGGGTGTTGGAATAATTGAACGCTTTTGGAGACCAGCAGAAGTTTCTTTCTTCCACAAAAGTTTAGTTGATTTAGGCATGTTTCTTCTCCCGGTTGGTTTTGCTGTTGTGTCATTACTGGCTGTTTTGTTTCCGTCACTTCTTTGCCCGGTTGCGTTCGCAGCAGAATTACTTGGAGATGTAGCTGCTGGTTTAAAAGCTACATTATCTCCAGCAGCTAATGTACTTGCAGCACCACGTGTTGTAGTTGGATTACCTGGAGCAGCAGCTGCTGAATTAGGAGCTGTTGCCGGATTGCCTGTTCCAACTGACGGATCATTTGGAGCAGTAGCAGGCAAAGTGGAAACAGGCCGCTGACTGCCAGGAAGAGTCTGTGAATTAGAAGAAACAGGCGCTGCACTGACGGCTACAGGTTGAATAAGAGAAACAGGAGAGGAACTATTGGAAGCAGGAACAGCATTACCAACAGCCGCTGAATTTCTAGTATTAGTTGGAGCTGGAAGTGGATTACTGGCAGATGGTGGATTTCCTGTAGAAACTGGATCATTTGCAATTATAGCGTTTCCTGCAGAAGCAGCAGCTGGGTTTGTGGGAGGAACAGCAACAATACCACTTTTTGTCGATCCTACTGGTGTGCTTTCGTTATCACTACCGCCACCTTCTGCAGACGTACCATTGGAGATTTGTTGATTTCTTTTCGTTTCGACATCACCTTTGTCCCCGTCAGGTGATTCTTGATATTCAGACTGCGAACCTTCTTCCCCTTCTGTCTCATTACCATAATAATCGTAGTCATAATAATAAACATCACGGATGCTTCCGAATTGCTGTACCATAAGACCTTGTCCTCCACCTTGCATTTCACCTCTTACAACTTGTTGTCCAGCTCCCATATCTTCAACTTGTTGAATCACTTCACCTGCTTTTCCTGGCTTTTGGATTTCTCCTCTTAGTACTTGTTGAGCATCACCTCTGAAACCAAATTGTTGCAAAATTTCTACTCCACCTCCAGGTTCTTGTACCGCTGGAGCACCTGGTATATTTTGAGTCGGATCGTCCCTGACAGTACCGAATTGTTGTATCATCTCTCGATGTTTGAAGCCTTCGTTGGCACTTTTGTCCTCACGCATGACTTGCAAACTCTTTGCTCGAGAACTGCCAAATTCTTGTACCATCTCTCTGTGTCCTTCCCCAGGTTGAATATCACCTCGTATAAGCTGATGGCCTTTGCCTCCTTCACTTGGACGTCCAAATTCCTGTATAAGTTCTCTTTGTCCACCTCCACCAGGCACATCTTGACGAACACGTTGCTGAGCCTTCTCCGGATCTTCTTTCGTGGAAAATTCTTGAACTGCTTCTCTATATCCAAGGTCTTGTAACTTGTTTTCATCTACTGGAGGACCTTCATCAGCACCTAACAAGTTTTCTGGTCCCTCTGAATCTCTTTGCGTTCCTTCAGTATTTCCTTTCCCTGGTTCACTTAACGATTGGCTTCTTCTAGTACCTTTAGCACCACCCCGAGATCTTTTACCTGATCTTTTGTTGGTTTGTTTCCTGCCCGTTCGAGCTCTCCTGCTTTCTGGTTTCTTCTTTTGTATTGCTCTACTACCTGCTGCAGATTTATCTCCAGAATCACCTGTGGAATTTGATGGATTTTCAGCAGCTCGTGTGTTAATTTCAGGCGGTGCGTCATACATTACATCTTGTCTGTCTTCCTCGCCTTGTCTTGCAAAATCTGCTTGATATATTTCAGGTTGTTGATGAAGAAGTTGTCCTCCTACAGGTTGTTGTCCAGGAAATTGCGGATGCGGATTGGAGAGACTAAGAGGCTGTTGGCCTCTAAATTGTTGATTAACGTATGGGGAAGGTTGTCCAGAATACTGAGGATTGTACATTCCAGGTTGTTGTGAAATTCCATACGGTTGATGATGAAGATTTGGTGGCGCGCCTTGTGGTGGTACACCTTGCGGAAGAATACCAGCTTGCTGAGGTGGTCCCGGAAGAGAACCTTGCTGATTGAGTAGATTCACTGGACTTTGAAGTGATTCAGGTGATGGTGATGATGTAACGAATAAACGAGCTGGCATGACGACTGTAGGAACTTGTCCAGGTCCTGTTACAACGATTTGATTTCTGTTTGGTTTCATTAAAGCCATTGAACAAAGCAATGGTGAAATGACAGAAGCAGGAGTAGTAGAAGTAGTCGTTGTCTTTGATCTCCCACAATCCTTATGGTTTATGATAATCATTTTCGCTCCAATGGTCTTTCTTCGTTCTGAAATTAAGAAGAAAAGAAGCTAAACTTATTATTTGGAAATACCCACTTTTCCAGCTATAACAAATAATATATTTGCTTGTTTAAATTTACTTTTAAAATACATCAAGTAGACCGTTATAAAGAACAGTGAATGAAGATTTAAACCTCATCCAGTTCCGAAATCAGAATTCTAAACATTCATTGGAATTATTACGGAATTAACTTTTGTGAAATATACAGGGTGAACAAAAATTAGCGGTCAATATTCTAAAAAAGAAAAGTTCTGATCAAACCTAAAATTTCCTTAAAAAAAAAAATGTTGCTTCAGCAAGAGGCATCCCAAGTTAACAGGGCATCGTTATAAATGGTGTAAGTCGTGTCGGTTTAGCAAATCATAATCAAAAAAGTACCCAATATATCTAACAGCGCAAACTGAGGGAGTCATCGCATAGACAAGGTTTGCAACGTAAGAATTTTGTTATCAAGTAGACTCATAGAAGATCCCTCTAAACTGTATTCGTTAATCATAACCTTTGCTTAAATAGGTGTATTGGGCATAACTTTGATCATGATTTGGTAAGCCAACATGGCTAACGTAATTTTTTATCGAGATATGACATTATTTATGACGATACCGTGATCACTTCGGACGACTCTCGCTATGAAAGTCCTTTTTTTTTTACTACATTTCTTAAAGGAACTCTTTCTTTGTTTGATGATAACTTTTGTTCTTAGAATATTGACCCCTTATTTTTGTTCACCCTGTATATACAACGCATGCATATGTTATATCTGACCACAATAATATTAGAAACTGAAAAGCCAAATCATTTACGGAGTGTAAGGTGTTGTCTGAGGTGATAAAATGAATTGAACGACTCTAATATCATAGCGGTACCCCGTTCTAGATTAACGGATGTACCAGTTCCTAAAATAGTTACTCTGAAACGTTCTGTAATCTCGTTTCGTAATGTTGCAGGAAAGGTTAAGAAATTACATCACAGATGGCGTTAGTACTCAATAACATAATTTCTTAATACTTTTGATAAACCTTTTTTTTTCTTGTTGTAAATGTTAGTAAATATTTAATACAGGTATACAAAAGAAGATACGTTTTAAATATCTTCAAAGTTTTATGATGTAACGAACGTTAATTTGTTTCCAGAAAGTCACAACAGAAGGAGAGACTTCTAGTATTTCATAGACATCGGCTGATATTAATAACAAATGATTTGCTATTTCGATCGATGTTGTTATTCAATATCGATCAATATCGAAAGACAAACAATTTTGGCCGATATTGCTGATTTCGATGGCGATCGGTATAGGAAAACAACATTTTTCACTGATAAGTAAATCTATCGATTTTTTTTACCACACTTGGTAGAGGAGTGGGGTACATCAGGAAAACAGCAGAAAGCATGATTAAAAGTGTTTTCGCCCATAAAGACAGACGCAGTGGCCAAAAGTTTGGTTCATAAGAATAAACATTTATAGTGTAATCTAAGTAGAAAAACACATGTTTATTTGTAAAATGCTTGAAATAATGAAAAATAAATACACATTCCTGGATATTGGGTAAATATGCTATCTTTTGTAGGGTACGTTTGTCGTGGCCGCCATCTTGAATCTTGCTCGATTTTTTTTAATAGGAAGGGGCTCATGTGACATATCAATCTGGGTTAGAATTTTACCAGAAACACAATGGTGAAGTCAGTTTTGCCAAGAGTTTACTTTTGAGAGAGATAATGAGATGTGACATTACTATGCGTAGTTGATTGAAAAGTCCAGAAATAGTCAGTAATTTTTTGTAACAATGCAAGAAATGAAAACCCAATACACAAGTAATGAGTACTGTGTAGGTGGTTCCCAATACTAATCACTTGTACACTGGGTTTGCATTTCTTATATTGTTACAAAAATTACAGAGTATTTCTGGACTTTTCAATCAACTATACAACTAATGTCACATGTCATTATCTCTCTCAAAAGTAAATATATGGCAAAACTGACTTCACCAATGTATTTCTGGTACAATTCTAGCCCAGGTTGATATGTCACATGACTCCCTTCCTATTTAAAAGAAATCGAGCAAGATTCAAAATGGCCGACTTCAAGATGGAGGCCATGACAAATATATTATGTAAAAGATAGCGCATTCACCTAATATCCATTAAAGTGTATTTGTTTTTCATTATTAGAAATATTTTATAAATAAACGAGTCTCTTATGCTCTAATCTTCATATACAGTTGAAAATTTCTCTTTTAACTACTGCTGGATTCGAACCTACAAAGATTCAAACCTACATCTACGCTACGAAGCTATCCTTCAAGAAAAATACGTCAATTATACACTTCATCAACTCAGACATGGAATGTGCTGTTACAGCCCGTACAATTATTATTTTTTTCTTATCTTATGGAATGTAGTAACACAAAGGGTATTTTCATTACAGAATGAGGTTTAACCAGGGATCACGTAGATTCCCATGACATCACATAGACTTTCTCGATCTCATACGACGCTCTTCAGAACGATAACGACCAGTGTCGATCGATATCGCGCAATGATATCTTCAGAAAGTTATATTCCTCTAAACTTCATATTTGAAGGTGTCCGGATATTTTTTGCGGGTTTTGTGGTTGAAGTATAACATGTTTCCTATGTTTCAGAAATAGCATTGAATGTCAAAATATCGTATCACGCCAATATCGATAGATGTTTATTCAGAATGACCATACATGATCGATATCCGGGACTATGTTTTTGTGCTACTAGAGTCTATTTTAGACATTTCTCTTCAGAGAGAGAGAGATCTGTTTGATGGCGGCGATGAACAATCCCATGTTGAATGAGAAATTGATAAAATTTTAAGTATTGGCAGTCGAAGATAGTTTGTTTGTTCCAAGAAATTGAAGACAGTTGAGGTCACTTTATCAAACTTTCTCTTGAGATAGATTACTTTAATGTCAAAAGTCGACAAACTATTTTCAAGGAAGTAAGCTAACAGACAAGGAAGAAAACAATGATCAAAGAGTGAGAAAGAGAGGCGGTCATAGTCTTGAAGTCTGGCTGTAGAAATGAGTGATCATCATGAAAAATAATATGGTTAATCTACCGAGTGTTTTCAAAGACATTTAATCTTGGTTGTAAATAAATATAAACAATGAATAGGTGATATTACGAAGGAAAAGATTCCAGTTAATCTTAGTGGTAAAAAACTAAAAGAAAAAAAGACTGTTTTGCGGTTAAACGCATGGTCAAAATTAAATAAACAATGCTCTTTGGGTCTCTAAGCATAACGGTAATTATAAGTGTTTGGTTTTTGATCGCAAAACAGTTTTCTTTCTAGTTTTCCCATACTAAGCTTACGTAAAATTGTTTTTGCTTCTTGATCTCATCCATTCAATTGAAAGCAAATAAATAAAATAAAAGTAAATAAATAAATACATTAAAAAGAAAATAAATAAAAATAAATAAATATAAGGGAAATTCACATGGGTTAGAATAGCCAAGAGAAATGTTAAGACAAGGTTGTCTAGCTATCCTAAAGACGAACCTGATTGGCATGTAAAATATCACTAAATGAACAACATGTCTTACCGTGAAACTTGTTCTTAGTAACATTACTAGTTTTACTAGACTCTCCAACTTTTCGTCGATTTTTTATAATATGGTATTAAGGCTGAATCCAAGTGGGTTTCCCGCCTTTTTCGTTTTACGTCAATTATTCAAAATGCAGTGCAGTTAAACAAAATTTAACTTTCACGGACCCCAGTCCCTTTCATACTTCAATAATGGATACAATTAGTTTTAAAGAAATGCTAGTAGTAACCTCAGGATTGTGTACAGACACTTTTGGGACAGAATAATGTCCCAAAAGTGTCTGCACACCATCCTGAAGTTATTGCTAACATTTACTTAAAGCTAATAGAACTCATTATTGAGGTACGAACCGAACTTTGGTATGTGAAAGTTAAAGTTTGTTTAACTGCAAGGGTTTCTTAATAACTAACGTAAAACGAAAAAGGCGGGAAAACCCACTTGGATTGGGCCTTAAAAAACAACATAGGTTTGTAATATTAAAACTCGTTTTTCTAATACGCAATTTTCCATACTCTTCTAAACAGGTTAAATTTTAGGCAACATTGGTTTAGGTTTAAGGTTTAATGGCAGCAAGTTCAATCAGTAAATTAACATTAACTTGTTCTATACCAAGATTTTGTGCTTTACATGTGACTATATATATCAGGATATCCCATAAGTAATGTCGTATGTGCGATGACCGCCACAATGGTCCCATCTGACTAGCGAATAGTGAAGTAGATAACACGTGTCATAGCTGAGTCATATAGATCACTTGATTGTGCAGCAGTGTGTAGAAGGAAAACGGTCTACTTCACGTTTTGGAAGTATGGTTTGTGTATGATCATGGCAGTGTCGAAAAAACATATGTAATGTCATGTTGTATGAATTTCACCTGGAACATCCAGTCAGCGCAGCGGTATGAAACATCAATGCCGTACATTTCCAGGGTGCTGTGGATGTATGAAAGTGCCAGTGGTTCCAGAGGTTTCGGTCTGGGCACACTAGACTCACTGATATGCCACGAGAAGGGAAACCTGTGCAGCTGGACAACGATACTCTGCGAGCAGCGGTGGAGGCAAATCCAATGAAAACTGTTGAAGAACTGGCCAGCGAACTCCATTTTACCCATTCGATCGTTTATCGTCATCTGCAGGGCTTTAGATACGTGTCGAAACTTGAAAATAGGGTACTCAATGAGTTAACGTCTCAACAGAAACAGCAGTGAGTTGACATTTGCAGTTCCCTACTCACTCGTCACAGACGCGAGCCATTTCTTAACATAATTGTGACAGGGGATTAACAGCAGGGTTTCTACCATAACATTACACGCAAACGGCAGTGGGTACCTAAGAGGGGGCTGTATTAACTGTGCCAAAACAGGATCTCTACCCTTACAAAATGACATTGAGTCTTCCGTGGGATATTCCATTTTGAGCTCTTGCCACGTAATCAGATCATAATGCAGATGTCTACTGTCAGCAGCTTGAACGCCTACTGACTGCCTTGTTGGAGAAACGTTCTGTTCTGGAAAATAGCAAGAATGCGCTCATCCACGGTGATAACGTGCACCCACACACGGCAAGAAAGACATGTGCTAATATAAAGAAATATGTCTGGGAGAAACTTCTCCACCCGGCGTTTTCACCAGATCTTGCACCAACAGACCACTGTCCTTTTCGCAGCCTGCAAAACCACCTTTATGGGAGAACACTGCAAAATGAGGATGATATGCGACGAACAGTGGCCCAGTTCTTTGCCTCCAAAACCGGTGACTTCTTTCAGCGGTGTATATAACAACTGGTTGACAGATGGCAGAGTGTTGTGGAGTCTGATGGAGACTATTTTTATGACTAATGGTAATGTTTCAAATATTTTGTCTTTCTTTTCCTCGCGGTGCAAAAATATGACATTACTTATGAGTAGCCCTTGGAAAATTGATAATTACACACTATTTTCAGAATATTTATAGAACTACTTTCGAATTCAATTTAACTACAGCATAACAACATTTTGCTCCTGAAAAATCTGGCTAAAAATAGGAAAAACAGAATCTTACCTTTAGGAATAAAATTGTCGATTTGTCTTCGACGTTTGATAGAAGGTTCAAGGCCGTTGCCATAATATTCCTCTTGTTCTTCTCTGCTAACTTCTGCCACTAAGTCTGCAATAAGGAATATGATTTCATAAAATATACCCGTGATATATAATGATAAGGTAAATGGATAAATTATCCATAATTATTGCCCGTTTTGCAAAGTTACCAATAAATCTAATAAAGAAGAACAAATTAGTCATATTTACGAAATAGTTTTATGTAATAGTGAAGTTTTCTTTCGAAAAGCATTAAATTGTTCACTACCCATAATAATTCAACTATGATATGGAAGTTGGATGATCATTTTATTGACATTGTTGTTTTAGGTTGGTACAGTTAACAATGAAGCTGAAATAAATAAAATATACAAGCATGACTAATTCTCGAAAGCAGTATTTCGAATGGAGAATATGATTCGAAATTATTTGAGACCTTTGAGAGTTAAAAAAAAGGGGGAGGGGGAAGGAAAGACGAAAAACCTATTAATTGATTATTTATCAAAGAAAGGCACACGGAAGTGGCTTTATTTTATCCAGTTTTAATGGAATTTAACCCTGATCCTCCATTAGTGGCTCAGTTCTTTACCAAGAGCCACCATGACCAGTCTCTGTGCAGTCCTTGTGTCTCAGCTGATCCAGTGAGTGACTATATTCAATTTTGGGGGGAAAATAATCTATGCGTTTTGTGGAGTCTCTTCTTTTTACTACAACATGGACGCCCCAGAAATTCTAGACGGAAATAAATCAAAACCGCGAATAAGGTTATAGTATTGTGAAATTCATTTTATTTGACGCGAAAAGATATATTCAGGTTCCTCCACATGCCAGTAGAGTTAATTTAAAAATATTCCATTAAATGGTTCGACAATGTTCTTCCGAAGGTATGAAAACTGGTTTCGTAATCAGTCTGTGTCGCAATCTAGTGGTCTGGCGCCAAATTATTTAAAACGGCTAATATGGGTCTGGAATATGGTTCTAAGGTGCAGGGTGAAATGCGCGCCGTCGTTGCCCAGCGGGTTCCAAAATAAATATTAGGTTAGGTTCCCCTTTTCAATAATGTAACTTAAACCCTTATTCGCGGTTTTGATTCAATTATCGGGTGAAGAGGCCTAAAACTGGATGTGGTTGTCACGACGAGTTTTCTATGGACTTAGACTGATCAGTAAATCCCTCCAGGGATGGACTTAATATCATACCTCGGATGAGTTAGGGGGATTAAGTTTAAGTTAGATTTTAGTAGATTACCTAAACTTAAATTAGTTACCTTAAGAAGATTTTATTTATTAAAGTTTAATCCTTGAAGTTGACGGGAATCGGATTCAAAATAATTGTCCGAAGAAGGGTGATTCCAATCCGGAGGAGTATCTAAAGTCCATCCATTTAGTTATGAACCCGTTAAAAAAAAACATTTTGGACTACTTGAAATAAATTGTGAAAAGCTGGTACAGGTATCCGGAGAGTGATCAAACGTCAGATTTTTTATGACGCCCGAGTGGCTCATAAATCACCTCAATGACATCCGCAAACTAGCGAAGCCCATACTGAAGCCCATAAAGGAATTGTTTCTCTTATTTAGGCAAAAGGAGCAGATACTTGCAATTAGGTCAGATGCGTCAGAAATAACTAAGTTTTCTCAGTGAGGCTACATCATTCTTATATTTAAAAAAATGATAAATATAAAATAAAACAAAATCAGAACCAAAATTTTAATTTTGCTTAACATTGAGTGACTTAAATATTCCGATGTAACGTTAGTGGAATAAAATGCCAAAATATCAGTTGAAATTTAGAAAGTTTTGGAATATAGCATTACGTAAAGGGGTCGTTACTCAGGACAACTAATGAAAGTAGTAAAATATTATAACAAGAACATGAACCTACCTTCTTCTGAAGATGTCAGTACATCCGCTTCCACAGAATCTTCAGTTTCTGTTGACAGAGGAAGAAAAACATTAGTTTTATAACGTTATGTAGAATGAATAGACATAAACATTTGCTCGCTTCCAGTACGTAAACAAATTATTGCAATCCTCAATTTATGCTACTTTATTTTAGCGCACCCGTATACGGGGAAGCCAGACAGTTTATACCCCTCCCTCCTAGATCTCAGGAACTACAAGTCAGATAGAGATGAGTGATACACATTTGGTTTCGTCGTGGTCTAAAAGGGTGAGAAAATTAAAGCTTTGACTTTATAGATGGCAGATCCTTTTAAATCGCTTAGCTTACTCCACCTGTACCTCCTAGATCTAAGAAACTACAAGTCAGACAGAGATAATTCATAAACCTTTGGATTCTTCATCGTGTGAAAGAGTGGAGAAAACTATGACGTTGACTCTATGATTTGGGTTAGATTTTAAAGAAACATCTGATATTATACGGGCATTCTTTGGTTTTGTCTATAAAATCATTACTTAGTTTGTTTCTACTATTTTTTAAAATCATTACTGCATGGTTTCTTTGTGAGGAAAAGAATCGTGAAGCAAAATTCGAGACGGAATGTCAACCTGCGCAATTTGATATATTACCGGTCGATGTAATAGGTATTTATATATGGTTTATATTATGTGAAACAGAACGTGATCAATACGGGATTGGAAGGAAAGACTTAAAACAATTTTTCCAAATTTATTCTAATACCAGAACAAATACATTGTAAGCTCTTTCTCATATTGACTGCATGTACAGAATGACTGTTCTTCTCGTCATTTATTTCCCCATTATATTCCAGCATACATTCCTATATGAAGAAATGTCTTTAAGCTCTCTCTATATGGACTCTTCGAAACCTATAACTGGCATCCACTCCGATTGAGTTGTCCATAAATCCTAATTGACATAAATGCTCAACTTAGCTCCGGATCTGCCCCAAAGACAGATTCTGTCCACAATTTCTTCCAGATTGGTTACATTGGTCTTTAAGGCATATTTCTCCAAGCATTGTCTGTTAACCTCAAAGAGGTAATGATATTGAAACTTTTCAGATCTCTCTGAGTGGTAAATTTATTTCAAAGGTCACTTCAAAACATCTCTGCTAGCGTGATGTGGTGCAAAGTTCTTTAAAATGTGATATTTTCTGCTGGTTCATGGGTTGGATGAGAAGAGGGGTGTTAGGGGGACACTTCACAGTAAGGGTTAGTCAGTCCATCTGAAATCGGCCATCTTGGTTGTTTCCGACTGCTTTAAAAAAAAATCCCTTTTTTGAGAATAGTCAAAACGAATATATTTTTTTTCTTCTTTGAAGATCTGCTTGATACGGTAATTTTAGTTCTCTGCATGAAAAGCCTAAAACGTAATCGAACTGGTCAAAATGATATCCAAATGTCATTGTCGAAATATAGTATATTCCCATTTTTAGGGTGCTTTTTCACACGGAAGGGGTTGGATGTCAAAGTTGTTTGTTAGTACACTATTATATATTAAAGCATATCGAAGGTATACATAATATGAAGGCTGATATGTTTCCTTATTTTTTTTTATGAATATCTTAGTATTCAAATGTTCGTATTTTATGCATATTGGTTGGACAAAATATAAAAATCTAATTTTTTTCATACGTTATACATTTGTCAGGAAAAAAAGCACGGATCAAATTTAAACTTTCATATTTGAGTTTGAAGGAACTACAAATTTCCAAACTGGGGATGAATAATGCTCATGGGCGTTTTGCTATGAACATTGGAGGTATAATATCTCTGGAGGAAGACCAGATAAAAAAATAATAATTCCACAGGTGATACGTCAGGAGAAACTATGGTAGAAAACTCCAATTTCGATATTTTTGAGCATGTATATTGCAACCAGAGTTCCAAAGATGTAAGTACGAGATTTTGGTCTTGAAATATCCTTGTAAGATAACTTATTTTATATATATATATATATATATATATATATAGCCAGTGTTCAGTTGCCAACATAACTGCTCCGCATTAACAAACATTCCAATATGTAACGAAACATTTTGAAAAACATTGCTACATTTCCATATGTATGTGTGTGAACTACCTACACAGTAGTCTGCATATCTTATTACATAAGTCTATAAATTATCATTACAACAGTAAAATAGTTATTCATAATTCTGATACTAATAAAGAATAATAATCTTAACAGTCATTCTATGTACGATTTACGAAAGCGCGCACTAGCATTATTTATTCCCCAATTTGCAAATCTGTAACTCTTTTCAAACTCAAATATCAAAACTGAAATTTCTACCGTAGTTTCTCCTGATATGTCACGTGTGGAAACATTAGAATTTTATCTTAGTTTTCACAAGAGATATCGGCTCCCCCAATACTCATACCAAAATTCTTACGAACAATATTCATCCCTAATTTGGAAATTTGTAGTTTCTTTCAAACTTAAATATCAAAGTTGAAATTTATTTCGTGGTTTCTTCTGATATAGGATGTGAAATAATAATCTGTTTATATTTTGTGGCATCAGAGATATTTGTATTCTTCCAGTATCCATAAAATATGACTTTTTGGATTTTTAAGAATCCATAAAAGCTTAAGGAAGTCAGCCTTCTTATTCTTTCAATATGCTTTAATATGTATTAGTATAGAAAAAAAAATCAACTTTCACATCCAATTCCTTCCGTGTGAAAAAGCACCCTGAACACCGGAATACACACTATTTTGAAAATCACATTTGAATCCCATTTTCATCAATTTTAGGTTTTTCATGCAGAGGACTAAAATTATCAAGCAGACCTTAAAGAGAAAATAAATTAGTTTTTTTTGTTTGAATATCCTATGATAAACCAGTCCGCAGATATAATATTTTCCGTAAATATCTGAAAACGAAAATGTTGGCATGGAAAGCAATATAAAAATGACAGCCATTAATTAAACAGTGGGGAGAAAATAAATGAATATCTTATTTGAAATGTTCTCATAAAGAGATAAAAATATTAAAAAAATATATATTTGGTTTTGGAAAGAAGTCAAGCAACCAAGGATGGGCTGATCCGTAAGGGTTACGATATTTACTTTATGCGATGTATCTAATTTTATTATTGTAGTCTTCGCCATGTAACTGCCAATTCTTATATTATACTCTGTATAATCTGAATAATGTTAAACAAGTATCTTCTATCTAATAAAACTGAACTTCTTTTATCAACTCGACCTTCAAGTCTAGTGGGTGAGTAGGATCCTTGTCCATGACTAGAACGGTCTTGAGTGACAATTATTTGAAGCTATTTCTTCACTGTTAGGACAAACACTTCATGAATCCTTTCAATAGAAGGTGTCTGGGTATAGATGGAAGCAAATAAGACGACCTTCAAATCAGATAAAAATAGCTACATGACACCTACTGCTGCCCTGCCACTCACTATCATATTCGGTAGTTTGGCTCCAGGGCTGTTTCCTGCTGTTTGAAAGTTGTCAATTTTTGCACCACATTGACATATTTTTTTTTTCATTTCTTGGTGTTAGGTCTCCTGTCCTTTTGCTTGAGATATTATTTCTGGCATATCTTAAAATAAGGATATTTCGTTACCAAACGAGCACGAGTTGGAACACTTTTCTCTGTTCTGTTGTGCAAATTTATTGGATATGTGTTGTGTTGCCATAATAAATTATTTTCGTCCTTGGCTACACGGACAATACGTGGAGAGTGATCCGACTATGGAGCAAGCACTTAATCAGGATTCAACGCTGCTCAGTATTGTTGTCAATTAAAAAGCCAATAAATTATTGCTCAAATAGAATTGATAATCTAAAACAAGACCAGTTCGAAAGCACAAGAAAAAATTCGCCTCAGACTGAGATGCCTAAAGGCTATAAATAAAATTCAAATTCAAACTAGGCATTTTTTTCATGGCTTCTGTTAATTTTAAAATGCCTATTTTCCAGTAGAAAGTGGTTTTAATTTTCCAAAAAATCTTCATTTGCAATTTCTTTTTCCTTCCTAATTTTATGCTCTCGTAGTTGTATTACAAGCAGTGATTCCGCTAGTACGCCCCCCTTCCCTTGTGGGTAGTTGTCACCCCACAAAACCTCCAGAACACCCCTCAACTTTAAAAGAAGTATAGTAAAATATCGATAGAAACCGTGCAAAAACTCCATTTACACCCTCCCAATTTTGACTTTACACCCCACAAATTGAAAATACTGGCGGAATTCCTGATTACAAGAAATAATTTCTGCTTACATGGTAACACAGTGCTTAAATTTTTATTAATGGTAATTCATTCAGCCAAGTATTTATCTCATGTGATCTGTCTGCTTAAAACTGACAAATTTCAGCTTTTGAAGGTTTTTATTTATTGACTGATAAAAATGTGACATAATTAGGAATGTTCCTGAGGCTATTTTATGGTTAATTCTGAGGACGAACGATAAGAGATGCATTTATTGCTAATATTGTTCAATTCTTACTGTAATGTTAACAAATTATTTCCTAAAAACAAGAAACCCATTGTAAATGTCTAACTTCTTTTCATTCTGAGTTGGCAACGCAAGATGTTTAATAGCATTCTCCGCATGATCGGTTTCAAGCCTGACAGTACTGGCAATGAAAGTTAATATATTCATTCATACTGGTATCGCATTACAGTGGTGTGCAGGATGGGGAGGGTGCAATCTAGATCTGAAATATGATAGAAGGACGTTAAGATTTGGAACTGACCGTACTTAGGCTTTACTATTGGTCTACCACATGATATTTAACATAATTTTCGTGAGATTGTTTTCCTAAAACACACATAGGTTCTCACAATAATGGACCAGCAAATGCTTTACTTTGTGATGTCACTCACATCATACACGATGAACGTAGATTTGTTAAGTATATTATCACCCCTCGAACTAAATTATATAAATTCATATTTTGGTCATTTCAAATTACAAGATTCATTATTACGAAGAAATATATATTTTTACAGCCAAACCTTATTTGATGTATAAAGTTTTTGGATACATGATAATCGAATATTCAAAGATTTAGGTTTAAATATTTATACTTTACCATACTACATCAATATTACAAGTGTGTATATGTGAACGACATTCGAATGAATAATTATATCTTCGGAAATATTGCGTCATACGAAGATCAATGACCACCCGAAGAAACGTGTATATAAGTAGCTGCAAACCAATGTAGAATCACGTCTTTAGCCAGGCAGTTTTGGTTCATGCTTTCTTTGGGCAGCCAGTCCATAGAAAACTCATTATTTTCCTTTATCTCTCTCGCATTCTTTATTGGTTTTTACCTTGTAACCTTGTTCCTTACCTTAACCTTATTGCCTTCAGCTAAACAAGTAGACAATATCCTTCTCACCCTTGTTTGTAGAGCCCGTCTTCAGCT
>JAGDQP010000056.1:219848-247125 GCA_022664845.1 Lepisma saccharinum
CCCGTCTTCAGCTAAACAGGTAGACAATATCCTTCTCACCCTTGCTTCTAGCCCGTCTTCAGTTAAGCAGATAAGAAGCATTCTATTTTTCTCCTAACCCTAGGCGCTATGGCGCGTCTTCAACTAGGCGACTCTTTGAATTCCCAACCTTTCCTACCCGCAGAACCATCTTCAGCTAGTAAGTATGCACTACATCCCCTTTTTCTTTTTCACCTACTAATCTAATAATTGCCTTTCAGCTCGTTGGATAATCCCATGCCAGAAGAGTAATGAAATAAATTGTATAAGATAATTTGGGGTAGCTTGGAAACATTACAACTTTAAAGCCTCCTTTTACACATCAACGAAAGAATGAGGTTAGTCTGTCTTTCATCGGCTCGTATCTTGACAAAACGTTTTCCTCTTTTTGAGTAATGTAGGTCCCTTACTAAAACAGATTGTTTCATCTCAGTATGAAAACATTTATTGATATGCTATAGACTGATCTAAAAAAAAAAAGAGAACTGAGATATTTCCATAATACCTAGATAATATTATACGATTATACTGATTTGGCCATTATCTCACCAATCATTGCTTCACACGAGGCAATGACGAATACATTTAGAACGAAAAATGTACCTAATTATCCCTTTTGCAGAGGATAGTTCATATAAAACCAACTTTAATAAAAGTGCGTATGTGAACATCAATCATAAGAATAATGTATGCGATTAGATTTAGTAATATATTTTCAGCACGTCACCTTCTAAAATTTTCAAAAAACTAAAAAGAATTAAAGAAATCCAACCTAAACACGTTGATAAACTCAATATTTCATTAGATCATCAAGCTTCATCAGGCAAATTAAAACAAAGCTCATCTTTAAAAATAACAAGCTTAATTTAATTTTACTATGTGGTAGATCTCTCTTGCGAGCTTACCTTGATCTTGTTTAACATAATTTTGTTTGTTAAGCCCCTCGTACACGATTCAATAAAGCTTGAACAAGAGCGTTGAACAAGCAATTGGATGAAAATGACGTCACGAGTCAGAGACTCCACACAGGAAATCTCTTGAATTCAAGTCTTCTCATCCAATTCGTCCTATTTAGAACCTGTCCTATTTTTATTGAATTCAACGCAGTGATCTACCAATCACATCGTTGGTGGCTTGAACACGTGACAACTGTGCTTCCGGAATGCTAAAAATTTAAATGTGAACATGAAGCAAGGAATTTTTAAGCCCTTGTTTTTATGATGCGAAATAAAGATATTATCAGAAAATAAAAATAAAATAAAATAAAGTATCGCTACAAGAAATTCTATCGCATCTTGCTGAGGTAAAGTGTACCTGATGTTTCTTCTGTAGTTTTTGTACAATCACTATTGCAATAGAAATTGATACAGAGGGTTTACTATAATTCCTAATAAAGTTTGTTTTGTATTTGGAAGCAGTAGGATGTTAATATTTAAAGTGCCACTGAGTTGCTCATAATTTATGTGGAAAGGTCGAATTTTTATTTACTGTATGTAGGAAGTTCAAAGATGCTAAACATAGAAATATCTGGATACACTTTACTATACGGCACAAAACAAAGTATTTTTTTCCAACGTATGTGAGTGTTGTAACTTAAAATATAACAAAGTTTCGAGTCATGGAAGTATTAAATTAGAGTGAAATAACGAAAAGTACTTCGAACTACTTGGCTGCTTCCACATTGGTGAGCGAGCACATTAAACCGTGCATGAATAGCGAAAGGTACTTGGAACTACTTGGCTGCTTCCACATTGGTGAGAGAGCATTAAACCGTGCATGAAATAGCGAAAAGTACTTGGAACTACTTGGCTGCTTCCACTTTGGTGAGCGAGCACATTAAACCGTGCATGAAATAGCGAAAGGTACTTGAAACTACTTGGCTGCTTCTACGTTGGTGAGCGAGCACATTAATTTGTGTATGAAATAGCGAAAAGTACTTGGCTGCTTCCATGTTGGTGAGCGAGCACATTAAACCGTGCATGAAATAGCGAAAAGTACTTGGAACTGGCTGCTTCCACGTTGGTGAGCGAACACATTAAACCGTGCATGAAAAAGCGAAAAGTACTTGGCTGCTTCCAAGTTGGTGAGCGAGCACATTAAACCGTGCATGAATAGTGAAAAGTACTTGGAACGACTTGGCTGCTTCCACGTTGTTGAGCGAGCATATTAAACCAAGCATCGCATATAATAAAAAATCTAACCTTCTTTAACCCGCCTTTGCTTATTCAACATTGTGGCCATGATTTTTGTAGCAAATAATGTGTCATTCATAATACGACGCAATGCTATTAATATTCCGCCGCATCACTACAATTGGCATGTAGTAATGAACACAAATAAATCTATTAGTCACGATTAGTATGCCTCCACATGGATCTTGATCAACTGGAGTGCGTATGTAACGAAATAATAATAAAATATGCATTTTCACTTTGGATTGTTAGTTGTCGTTAGATGTTTATAGAAGTGCGTGTAACCGGAAATAAATAAAAACTTATAAGAATTGAAAAGAGTTTTGAATAAAACATGAACTACGGAATCGCAGCCGTTAATCAGGTTATTATTTTATTAAAAGCGACGCATATCATGTTTAACATTCACTCCATGTTCCCGCTTTCAACGCAGAAAGAGCAAATCGACTCATGTGCTTTTGGCTCCTTCACACTTCCGCTTAACTTATCGAATCGTGTACGAGCACCATCCAAGCACTTTCAACACTACTTGGATACAGCCCTTTGATTATTCCAGTTGGATTGTGTATGCACTCATCCAACTGCTTGTTCAAGAATTTGATTCAATGTTTATTGAATCGTGTACGAGGGGCTTTAGGAATTCCTTTACTCTAGAATTTACTAAAACGTTCTTACCGTAGTACTCAGATCCATCATCTACATTAATCTTTTGTATGATACTTGGGTTTTCTTCCTCTTTCCATCGTTTTACTGTTTCGTGTGCAACATGTTTTCTTCTGGAAGGACGAGTTCGAATCTCTTTGATCTCACCTTTGTCAGTTTCATTCTGGGAGCGTTTGGCTCTCGTTTCCTGCATTGGAGGCTCATCTGCTGTGTTCGCTTTCGATAGATGGTCGATTATAGATGGCGCTGCTTTACGTTTGATACGCAGCAAATCAGGATTTGCTATCTCACTCTCAAGAGGGTCCAGTGAGTTATCTTTAATGTTGTTCAAAGTACCTTTAATTAAAAGTTATGTTGATTAGCATAAAATAGAAATAATTTTTTAAATATTATATGTTTTTAAATTAAGAAAGTCAAAATTTAGGGTAACGTTAATGTACACGTGGAATTATGATATCGTAGAGTGCTCTTACTAAAAAGAAGTACCACGGTTATCTGAAAACTTATCCATCTGAGATAGATAGAGATTGCATCAGTTGATCAAATACTCCCTGTATAATACAGGTGTTGTCCCAACTGAGGAAGTCCTAACTGAGGAAGTACTATGAAATTTTCCCAACTGAGGAAGTATATCTTTACAGAAGAGTGCGTTCGCAAAAGTTAGTCCCAACTGAGGAACTGATTGAGCTTGCCTGAGGCAAGTTGTCCAAACTGGTTCCATTATGGAAGATAATGTTTTCTTAACTAAACTAGAGCAGTTTAATGCGATTCAATACCCAGTAAATAAATTAATATTTTACAATTTGTTTCATATAAATCACAGCCATATTCGATCCAATACTGGATGAAGCCTCTCCCCGTAGGGAGGTGATTGATTTACTGCTCCCAAGCTGATCAGACGAGTTGGGAGAGGAGAGCCTGAGGTCTCACTGTGATCGCCACTATATTTTATTTATAGCAGCTCTCCAATTGCATCACGATGCTGAGTGTGCACCGTTCCAGACCCAAATGCCTTAGAAAAATCCTTGGCATCGCTGGGAATCGAACCAGAGACCCCACAATCCGTAGTCAGTAACGCTAACCACGAGAACAACGGGACGGTATATATATATACCATCATTTTTGGACATACGTTTTCAGTATATTATGAACGTAGTACACTGTAGATAAAAAGGTTCGCGTGGAATAATCTGAATTCTGATTCAGAATTCGCTGATTCCTTGACGCATCCATTAAACTTTGTAGTAAGTTGTAACGAGAAAATGATGTAAAAATCCTTGCCAGCAACTCATATTTCAATCGTGATTTTTAAAAAAATACTACCATATTCAGCATAAAAAATGACTCTCCACCAAATTTCAGCTCAAAAGATGTTAACCTAACCTCAAAATAAATTAAAATGTTCTTTTTTTCAATTTAACGATATCTCGGTCAGATTTGCACCTACAATGACCTTTAAAAAATGAAGAATTTCTTCAAGCTCTACAAGATAGTAACTGTTTCATTTATGTTGGCGCAAAATTCAAATTTTTAGAGAGGTTAGAAAATTTGAAAATTGAATTTTAAAAAGACTAAGACTACAATTACATGCACTGTAAATACAAGTTCGAAAGCACCGTTTGCCAGGTTGCCTTCATGGATGAATGATCAAGACGTCGGCTCCTTGAGTGAAAGTCCCGCCCGGAACAACACTTTTTTCTTTCAAAATATACTTTTATATATTTATATTTCTAAAACTAATGGATTTTTCTTCAGAGCACGTGATTTTGAATTCATCCGCTAGGTAGCTCTGGCATAGACGTCATATTCTATTATTTAATTTAATTTAATTTATTTTCTTTCAGTAGGGCTATATTTAAGCTTCTCTACATTGGATTGTCATCATTATATTACAGAAAAACACCAGCTTTATGCCCTACAATTAATACATATAGTATATAGTTAATGTACAAACAAAGATATCATTAGAAAAAGAGATAGGATTATAGGATAATAGGAGAAATTATATGACTTCAATCATATGACTTCATTCATCAAATGAATTCAAAATCACGTGCTCTAAACAAAAATCCATTAGTTTTAGCGCAGCAAGGAATGGGGAAGAGTGCTAAGTCTATCTATTGTGAGGTCTATGCTATTAGTAGCAAACATTCATAAGATCATCATCTTCCCCCAACTGCTTTAAAATTCCTCGATTTCGGCATCTTTATCAAGAGATCCAGATTAATGCGATAAGCAAACTGGCATAGAGTCTCGCTTATCATGCGTATTTATAATTCCTCTATTTTGACGTCTCTTAGTGAAACACTTGATGAGCTGCGGAATGAATGGCTCACAGCAAGTAAGGGGATAGCAAAAGAGATACCATCTCAAATCTAAAAAAAAACACTTCCTCACTTGCAGCTGCCGGATTTCTAGGTTCAGGACACTTCCTCAGTTGCAACTATTTTCTATGGAATTTATGGACTTCCTCAATTGGGACTTCCTCAGTTGCGCATATATCGTAATACAACATCTATATAATAAACAACCAAAGGATTTTCGGTTGATTGATAAATTGTTTTGATCACAGCTAAGCTAGTGCGAATTTTTCGTTAGAACAACATTTGATACCAACATTGAACGGCTATTTTTTCGACCTTCCATAAACAGACTTGAAAGATGACATAGAACAACATCTCCAGAAAAAATGCTTGAATTGAAGGAGACTATATTGTAAAATAAAGATATTTAAAATTCTTTTTTATACTGAGATTATGGTCCTATCTAAACATCGAAAAATGTGGCAGTGGCTGTCATACCTTTCAGATGAGCACTTACGCCTCACACATTTGATGTTATTCCACACTTTAGGAGTATATGATATGATGCAAAATCTACCACAGTGAAAGTTTTAAAAAAACTATTGGTTACTTGCAGGACCTGTGGGTATTCAAATAAATAGATTTAAAAGTTATCGAAGGAAATAACTCTTTGGAGAACTCAGACATAGAAATGAATCTAAAATAATGGATACCATCTGATAGGACTCTTGGTCCAAGTAAATATATAGATTTTATTTAATTATTTACCAAACTGACACTGTATTATTATTGTGGTGTAAAATTGAAGAACAATATTTAGATAAAAATGTCTTCGTATTATTTTAGTTGAACATATTAGAAATATAACCTTCGGTTGCGAGGAGAGCTGTTTGCGGTATAAAACAGGGACTAGTTACTTGGTGAGTCCTATTTTGGGTGTATTACTGTCCGGACCTGAAACTTGAGTTTAGTTAAGTACGCATAAGCAGAAAGTAATGGGTTAGTGAACTGGGAAAGCACCTTTGTTTATAGATTGGTTTGAAATTGAAAATATTTTAATTACTTACCAATTCCTTTGAGCGAAATTGATAAATTCGTGGACGAATGGTTAGATATTGTATTACTTGCATCAATGGTTATTGGCTCATCATGTGATTTCGTTGAATTTGATATATTATTTTCAACAAGTTCTACTTTATCTGTAAAGATAATTATAGACAAAGTTGAAAACAATTAAAAGTTTCAAGTAATTGAGAGTATATTAAACTTTGATAAAAGCAGTGGAAGAGTACAGGGAAAAAAGTTGGGAAGTCCATGAAAGGTGATTTCTAGTAAACACCGTTCAAAGTTCAACTCTCCAATACACTCCCATGTTTTCCTTATTCTTAAAACGGATATAACTCGGTGATTATTTGCGCATTTGGTTTAAAACTCTCTAAATGGTTAGCTGTCGTTGTGTAGTTGTTACATTTGCTAATTCATTTATTTAAATGGACATCCTCCTTGTTTCCATGTCCTCAAGGCTTACAAAAAGAAAATTTATTTATCTCTGTGATATTTAGTTATATTCACGCATCATTATAAATTTAATATAGCTGGAAAAGGATAGTTTTAAAAGCTCCGGTACTACAGACACAAATTGAAAAAATAAATAAATAATAAACTTTTTAAAGCCACACTTTTCTTAATTTGTACTAGAAAGTAAAAAAAAATAATTTTGTTTTTGCATGACTTAGAAGAAAATCATGGGATACTCTCTCATATACAGGCACTTTATAAATTCTTCAATAGGCGCGCCCCGTGCTTTTCTTTTTAGACATGAAAAAAAGATTTTTTTTTACTTTTTAGTATGAATTGTGTAAGAAAAGAATGTCTTTAAAAAGCGTTTTTTTTTAATTATTTTTTTCGAGTTATTTCGCTGTTCGGAAACTTTTTCTCAAGCTAATATTTTGTGACCTAAATTCGAAAGTGTTCTGCAACCAGCTAAACCCCATGTTATTTATTTTAGAATACCAGGTGTATGCATAAGTTTTTGCAGGTTTTTTTTTTTGTAAAGAAAACATGTAATTTTCAAGGGAAAGTAATTTTGTTTTATTCAAAATATTGGCCATCGGCTTCTACACATTTCACCCATCTTTCAGGTAATTGATGCATACCATGCCAGAAAAACTGCTTGTGTTTTGCGGCAAACCATTCATCGACCCATTTTCCAACGTCTTCGAGATTGTTGAAGTGCTGCTCTGCGACCCCATTGATGCGAAGAGGTGATAGTCAGATGGCGCCAGGTCTGGGGAGTTAGGCGGGTGCGGAAGGATGTTCCATCCAAGCGATTTCAAGGTGTCTTTCACTGATTTTGCTGTGTGAGGCGGCGCATTGTCGTGTAACACAATCACTTTCCCATGTCTTCGGACCCATTCCGGTCGTCTTTCGATCAATGCGTGATTTAAATTAATCATTTGTTGGCGATAGCGTTGTGCATTAACAGTTTCACCGGGCTTCAAGAGTTCATAATACACAATACCGCTCTGGTCCCACCAGACACAAAGCATGGTCTTCTTGCCGAAGCGATTTGACCTTGGTGTTGAAGGACCGGCTTCGCCAGGTGAAAGCCACGATTTTTTCCCCTTCGGGTTTTCAAAATAAATCCATTTTTCGTCACCCGTCACAATTCGATACAAAAAGGATTTTCTTTTGTGGCGTTGAAGCAGTATTTCACAAGTGACTTTGCGATTTTCCATTTGACGTTCATTCAAATCGTGTGGGACCCATTTACCCAGTTTATTGATCTTCCCCATTGCTCGCAAACGTCTGCTGATTGTTTCTTGTGACACATTTATTGCTTTTGCCAATTGCTGTTGAGTTTGAGTTGGGTCATTCTCCAATAAAACCTGCAATTGCTCGTTTTCGCACTTTTGTGGTCTACCAGAGCGCGCACTGTCTTTCACATTGAAATCACCACTTTTAAACTGTCGAAACCATGTCTCACATGTTCTAATCGATGGAGCGTGTTCACCATATATTTCTACCAGCACACGATGACTTTCAACAGGCTTTTTCTTTTGATTAAATAAGAAAAGCAATGCGTGCCGCAAATGTTCTTTTTCAGGCACAAACTTCGACATGATCACTGAACGATAAAACAAAGACGCTAGTGTTTGGCGGACTCAACTTGTGTGTGTTTGTAGTTTAATGTCAGACGAACAAAATGACGTATGTGTCAAATGAATACGCTGCGTACTTTTCGCTGGCGTCATCTCGTAGTTAAACCGGAAACTACTTATGCATACACGTGGTAAAGAAGTTTGTATTAAAAAATATTAAACTACGCTTTTAAAATATAGAAATATATGAAAGTAACAATAGAATATTGTATTGTCACCCGAATTACTTCACTGCGCAAAATTTCATCACTGTATGACGTCGGGAAATGTGTTAAACTAACGTTGCCAGATTTGAAGACGTCACGAATCATTACGAACTCAAGAAAAGAATGTAAAAATGTGCTGGTACTGCATACCAGTGATTATCAGCTCAATTTAGCCACTGAATGTAGTGAAAAAGAACCACCAAACAGCTAAAACAAATCGAAGTCAGCATGGCTAAAAATATATCACGTAGCAGGAACATAACTACAGGCTATTATCCCAGATACTTTGTACACCTTATCCGGACAAGTAGAAACTTATTAAGGAGCAGTTCTACAACCGACCGCTAAACTTCTAATCAGCGCTAAGTTGAGGCCAAGTCTGATTTTGGCCAATAAGAGTACGCAAAATGAGAGTTGGCCTCAACTAAGCGCTGACTAGAAGTTTAGCGGTCGATTGTAGAACTGACCCTAAGTGGAATAAGAGTAACATTAAGTGCTATCTCCATTACACAAGGACTTCGTATATGGTAATTATAGAAAATTACAAAGAAGAAGAAAATAACATTTGATTTATTTATTGAACAATCTCCAGACCAGTGATTCTGCCAGATTCCCCTGTGGGAATGTCTTCTACCCAAATTCTAGAGCGCACCCCAAAATTTAAATATTTTATGGTTAAAAACCAATAGAAACCGTACAAAACTCCAATTACACGCGCCCAATTTTGACTTAATATCTCCCCCAACCCAAACTGATAATCCTGGCAGAATCCCTGCTCCAGAAACACTATAATTTCAACCATTGTACACTGGATCCAGAAACACTATAATTTCAACCATTGTACACTGGATATAGTTAACAATAATAGTAAGGAAAAGAATTTTGAAAGAACTCAACTCAGGGCACTATCTCAGCATTTGCTTGGTGTAACCGAAGTAAATCAAAGATAACCTAAATCTGACTGACCAGCACCGAGAATTAAATATATGGTTCCTTCCTTTACAAAACGAGCGTTGTACCGACTGTTTCAACTTGTATGTATTGATTCTTTTGTACTGAACAACTTACAAAAATATTCAACAAGAAAAATCCTCGCATATAGTAGATTGCCTATATTTTAACATCAGCAGTGAGTATCAGGTTTATTTAAGGTGCAAAGAATGAGCCATATTTAAAAAAAATGCCCTGCCGTGGTATGAAATGCTTAAAGCACACAAACTGGCAACTGGAATATGGGGGTTTAAGTTCTAGTCAAGCAAACAACGATTTTATCTGGATATTTTTCAACAAGAGTAAGATTCCTGAAGTATTATACTTCTTTTAATCATCGAGAATTTCTACTTGGATATTCTTGTTTTGATTCACTGGAATATTCTTGTTTTCACTGGAATAAGCTAGATAAGTTATTCAAATTATTGGGAAATTGTAATTTCAGTATACCTTGCAGCAATATCTCTTTTGATCTCGGATTGACCGAGTAGTTAGCGCACTCGCTTTCTGTGCGCGTGGACACGAGTTCAATTCCCGACGGGTCTCTTGAATGATTTTTTTCAGAACACTCTTTACCAAAACCTGTAGGTTCTGTACTTAGAAACTCACTAGCTCATTTAGGATATTAATACAATTACAACACAATACAATCCCTTTTCCAGCCAGCCGTTACGTAAACAACAATGTGCATAATGCAACAATACTTCTATAATTGCATTGTGAATTTAGCATATTTAGAAAATATTGACAGAATATGCAAGAACGAAAGATCGAAAATTTTAAAACCAAAAGCAATACATAATCTACTGTACTTACTTAATTGTAAAATAAAACATGTATAGTACAAAATTTCCTTACTAAATGGAAGCTAAGTTTACAAGTCAAAATGATCCAACAAAAGGAAAAAAAAGTGTATATTTCTAAGTACACGTAGGTACTACAATACACATAGCGAAAAAGTAGAAACAAGTACCAAAAGAAACCATAAACATAGTACAAAAATACATAGACTTAAAACACGCGAACACTGCATACATTAAGAATAACATGTACTGAAAAAAGGGTTATGAATAATGTTATCAATGTAAGTAAAAAAATCACTTAATCAGTAACTGTACCAACATAAACCTGAGAGTCAATAAAGATAACCACACTATTAACAAACGAATACAACAGTGACTCATAAGAAAGAAGAACATGTGGATGCACAAGAAATAAGAAGAAAATGGGGAAAGACTTAAACAGAAAAAGATAAAGAAACTTGCGAGAAAAAATGAAAACAAGACACTAACTGTTGTGCGTGTAATGTAAATTACATGTCACGAGAAGAAACAAAAAAATAAATATTAATTCTTATTTACCTGCAGGTGGAGATGTTACTTGTTCCCTTTTGAATGCATCATCTTTAACTCTGTACATTAATGCATCACTGCTAAGGTCCTTCTTGAATGTTTTCTTGGCTTTTTCAGATTTCTTCCTGGATAAGTCATTTCCCGATAGAAAATCTTCAAAGAGTTTAATATTTTCCAAATTGTCTGTCAAGGCAAATGTCAAAATTTTTTATTAAAATTTCGAGAATTAAAGCTTTGTTGTCATGGTCACGTTTGAATCATGTGTTTAAAGATATTTGACCAATTTAAAAGAAATTGACTGCCTATCTTAAGCGCTTGTAAATCACGTGGCAAATGCGTGCCTAATCAAGCGAGAAACCAGTATTTCTAAAATTTTATTTATGAAGGGCCCTAATATAGTGCATAGTGTATGCTTAAGGATTCATGTATCTATCGTCCTTAAATGATAGGTCAACGTGGCAAACAATTTCTTTTCACGATTGGTCAATGTTGGGAAATGTTTGCCTAGCCACCCCAAGGCTAACCGACTATATCCCAACGGAGACCCAAAGAAGATGTTTAAGAAATCGTGATAAAATTATTTGCAATCAAATTGTAATTGTGATGTGGTTTTACTGTATACCGCGTAATTAAAGTGATTTCTGCTAATATATATATATATTTCTTCCTGGGGTCGAACAAAGAACCTTAGGCGTGGAGATTCGACTTGCTATCAGGCTTGAAATGTATAAAACAAAATGTTTTAAACAGAGGCGATTGTTTTAAATATTTTGTTTAAACTATTTTGAACATTTGTTTTAAATGACTTTTTAAGCCGTGTTTAAAACGTGTTATTTTATCTCCTTTGAAACAATCATTTTATTATTTTAGCTTTCTATTTACCAA
Source organism: Lepisma saccharinum (assembly GCA_022664845.1). Lineage (NCBI taxonomy): Eukaryota > Metazoa > Arthropoda > Insecta > Zygentoma > Lepismatidae > Lepisma > Lepisma saccharinum. The sequence goes on from JAGDQP010000056.1 coordinate 231,619, forward strand.
TAAAACGTATGTAATTTGTCCCGTGTGAAAGCTAGTTTCCAAAATAGTCAGTATTATGGCGTCTCAAGCCTACAGGCGGAGATATACAATGCGTTGGTTTGTTTGTTCTTTGTCGTTTGAATGCTAGAAAAGCAGGAAATAATAATTTGCTATCAATAACATGAAACAAAAGGTTCATATTTCAATTCTTCCTTTTTTATTTATTGTAAGAAACTGCCAGGGAAAGAAAAACTTCATGGGCATTCCTTCTATGCTCTATTACTCTATCTCTTTCTTTGTATTTATGAGGAAAGGGACAGAAGTGAGTAACTGTGCAGATTTGATAATCATTTCTTATTCGAATTTTAGTCGGGAAGCCAGAGGGACCCCACGTAAATTGTCCTCCCCCTGATCCATAGGGACCATTATTTCCTCATTCTTTAGGGTCTTAATAAAATTTATAGCGAAATCAAAAATCAAAACTGGTTTTAGAATATAACGGCTGCTATTTTTGGTCGAAAATTGACCAATATTCTACTTTTCAGAATTATTTTCTATTCATCAAAAGGCTATTTTTCAAAATTGTATTCTATGACCTCCCGCATACTCTCCTGACCCATCGGAACCAATTTTATATCATTCCTTATTGTCTAAATCAAATTTATAGCCATGTTTGTACAAAATAAAACTGGTTTTAGACAATAAAGGCGATCAATTTTGGTCGAAAACTAGTCAAAAGAATATTTTTTGCAATTATTTTCTAAGAGCTCCAACGTACACTCTCTGATCCTTCGTGACCAATTTTATATTATTCCTTATGGTATAAATAAAATTTAGAGCGATGTTCCTAAACAAATAACTTTAGATCAAAATGGCGGGCATTTCTGATCGAAAATTGGTGAAAGACGATTTTCTTTCTTTTTTTCTCTTTTAAAAGCAATTGGATTGAAATAAAATAATGAAACACACTTGTACTTCAAAATTGGCACAGTGTCTTCACCTAAAGAAGGGGTGGTTATACGATAAAAGCCACCCTAAAAATTGCTAGTCTGGGAAAAATATATAAACTTGATTGTTTGGGGTATTAAAAGAAAGGATTTTTACTACTGAACACAAATTTGAATTATATTCTTCAGAAAAATTAAGGATTCAAAATTTATAGCAAAGTTTTCACAGAAATGAAACTGCTTATAACCAAAATTGTGGCTATTTTCAATCCAAAATGGGCCACCACCCCCTTTTTTTTTTAAAAAAAAGGGGGAAAAGAAAAAGAGTTTTCAGAAAATAGCCCTTAAGTTCAAGGAAAAAATAGATCTCACTAAAAGTTGGAAAACGGCACTGCGTTACTTGTTCTTGGCCCAAAGAAATGGTAATTTGCGACAACGGCTTCTGTAAATTAGGAACCTCTTGGCCTGGAGTACGGGTGGAGAACCTAGATCTGAAAGATGAAGTTTATGAGTAGCTCATATGGGGTATGAAATAAGTGGATATCTGATAGAATATGAATTACTTTATTTAGAAAAATATTTTATTTATTCCAAATTTGTAGCAAAAAATGAAACTGCTTAGAAAGAAAACTGACCACCATTTTTTTTTATTTTAGAAGTTTTATATTAGTATAAATATGGAATCCTCAAAATCCTTTTCTGAAACAAATAAAAATCATATTCGTATTCAATCTGAAAAATTATTTCATTTTATACCCATTTTATGATATGACACACTTAAGAAAATCTTCATTTTTCAGATTCCCGTTTTTGGCCTCCAGGTCCCCAATTTTGGGGGAGGATTATGATATAATTACCATTTCTTTTGTCCAAAATAAGTAACGAAGAGCCTAGTTTCAAGTAAACTTTTAGTTTCTTGTCTCAACCTGAAGGGTTTTTTTTCTTTTAAAAAGAAAGTAAAAAAAAAAAAAACCTTTGACCAATTTTCAACCAAAAATACACTTTTGGTTTTAAAGAAAATTAATTTTTACTATTTCTTAAGTCCCTTTCTAAAGAAAAGAACTCATATTGATATTCAGTCCAAAAAGTCCTTTTATTTGGTACTTCATGCAACCTACTTTATTAGCTTCCATTTTTCTGTTCCCCATGTTCGGGCGTTCAAACTCCCAATTTTGGAGAGCGTTTATCGTATAATTACCATTTCTGTGAACGAAAGCAATGACACAGTGCCGCTTTTGAAGTTTAAGTAAAGTTTTAAATATTTTTCTCTAAACTCAAGTACTTTTTGAAAAGAGCAGCAAAATAAAATACGCCTTTGACAAATTTTCAGCCAAAATGGCCGCAATTTTCGTAAAAAGTCAATTTTATTTTTGGGGGAACATTGGTATGAATTTTATTAATACCATAAAGAAATAATATAAAATTTATCCCGAAATCTCAGGCGGTGTACGTGGGGGGCTCATTGAAATATATTGCAAAAAATAGACTTTTGAACAATTATCGAACAAAAATGGACACCATTATCGTCTAAAACCAGTTTTATTTTGTGGGAACGTGGCTAAAAATTTTATTTAGACAATAAGGAGTAATATAAAATTAGTCCCGATGGATCAGGGGTTGTACGTGGGTGTTTATAGAAAATAATTGTGTAAAATAACCTTCTGACCTTAGAAAATAATTGTGAGAAATAGCATATTAGGTAATTTTCGACCAAAAAATGGCTGACATGATGGTCTAAAACTAGTTTTCTTTTTTTTGGAAACATCGTAATGTTATTTAGACCCTAAAGGGTAAACAATTGGTCCCGATGCATCAGGGGGGGGGGGGATCCCCCTGAGTCCCTTACAATTTATGCCGGGTGGTAGAACTTATTAGGTACCGTACTCTGCTTCTTTACTGTTCGTTTATAGACTCATATACGAAGAAAAAAAAAGATTTAATTTGGACACACTTTATCAAAGGTTTTCTTTCCGAAAATAAAACAGTAAAAGCCAAATACAGGCTGTGTAAAAAGGAAATGGCAGAAAATGGATGAAGATTTCAAGAATCGTAATTCAAATCCCGGCAAGGCCACTGGAGAATTTTCCTTCAGTGTTCCTATGCCTGGCGCTCTTGAGGTATACTCAGTCTCCTATCAAATTGAGTACCACAGTGTCCTTTGTATCCTTCGAGCTAAAGACAGCCGAGCGTGAGACTGGCTACCCCACCTAACTTCGTGCCGTTGGTCGAGAATATGTGGGACGCTACTTCCACATCCCCCATGCACCGTTCAAGGCGCGTGCGCATTGCACCGAGTATACCTTTACCTTTCATATAATAAATAGCTTTGTCATTCAATTTTAATAAATAGCAAATGTCATCAAATGTGGTAAAATAGAACCTACAATTTGTGATAAGTTTTTATGAATAGACCAAAAGTGCGACATAATCGTTATAGAGGCTATTGTAGATGGAGTACGTATCATAGTCTCTACCATTTTTTTATTTTTAGGGCTCAATCACAGTGGGTTTTTCCGCCTTTTTCGTTTTACGTCAATTATTCGAAATTCAGTGCAGGTAAACAAAATTTAACTTTCACAGACGAAAGTTCGTTTTGTACTTCAATAATGAGTATATTTACTTTTAAAGAAAAGCTACTAGTAGCTTCAGGATTGTGTGCAGAAACTTTTGGAACAGAATAATGTCCCAAAACTGTCTGCATACAATCCTCAAGTTATTACTAACATTTCCTTACAGCTAATTGAACTCAATACTGAAATACGAAACGAACTTTGGTCTGAGAAAGTTATCTTTTGTTTTACCTGCACTGAAGTTTGAACAATTGACGTAAAACAAAAAAAGGCGGGAAAATCCACTGCGATTGAGCTTTAAGAAAATGTTTAGAACATTTTAAACACGTTTTTCACAGTCTATAAAAACGTGTTTAAAACAAAAACAAATAAAACATGTTTTAAATATGTTTTTTTTTTAAAATAAAGACATGTTTTTTCCAACTCTGCTCGCTACCAAACACTCCACGGGAACATCTGAAATTTATGGTGGATAGCGTGAATATTTCAACTGTGATGTTCATTATACCGAATCATTAATGTTGAACCATATACTTACTTTTAACAGAATAATTAGTATTCATAACACAATGTTACTAAATTTTGTTTTTGGTATGTTAGCACCTACTTGAACTGAAACCAGGTTAAAAATTTATTGTTGGTCCGACGCTGGGCAATGGTTGGCAGAATTGCAGACATTGGCACTCTGTTGAGGTTTTGTTGTCAATAGCCCGAATCATGTGTTTACAAGTGCAACAGTTAACAAACGTTGGCGCAACGTTATTAGTTATTGGGGGAATAGTTCTTTAATACTAAACTGCATTTATTTTGGAAGATATATTGCTATATGCAGAGCTCTCAAGATTGTTTCTCAGACATTTTGAAAGGTTTCCGACTGATTTGGATACAAGACACAGCAAACATGTCATGCGAAATAAAAAAATACCGAAGAACCCTGCTGTTTAAATACGAAGAAATTAGCGTTCTTAATATCAGGTGCATCGACTATCTACTTACTCATCATAGATAACTTACCTAGTTTAATTGGTAAACCTTTAACGTGTGCCATTGTAACGCGCTATATCTCTTGAGAAATTTACGTACCTTGGGATTTATTCCGTTTTTGGAGGCCAAAATCTATTTCTTTTATGACATCATCTACCCATTCACTTTTTATGCCACGAGATTGAATGAGATGTTCAACATTGCTGGTAGTGTTGGTTTGATTGTGACTTTGCACAGTTTCGTTAACTGAAAATAGAGACACAAATCAGTTCATTAAAATAAATAGTCTTGAAAGACAAAAGTCAGTCACTAAAATACCTGTTCCATACTTTCATCTTTGCAATATGTAATTTTCTGTATAAATAGAAGCAATGCTACGCGTTGTACAGTTAACAAAATTACGACGAAAAGCTTTCACTGGGATTATCCATACAAATTTCTTAAATATTCGTGTTTCTCATCATGTAATAGTCAGGGACGTATTTAGGGGTGGGTCCGGACTCCGCGGGGTTCGGATCCCCCCGAAATTCAGAGCTTTATGCAGAATTAGTATACACTTAGGCGTAATTATATAATTATATTTAATACTCCCTAGCAGCCTACCTAGGCGTAACGTCCACTATCATAATAAAATATCATGAAGATTTTATTATGCTCCATGTATTTGGAATTTGAAGTGTATTACATAAAATGTAAATAAAATAATATCGTGATGCTATAGAGAGTTTTGTATAATGTCTTCATATAAATAACAATTATTTGAACCAATTTCTTTATTGATTACGATTGTTTTATTTACACTTTAAATATGTGTTCAAATTCATAACGTAAGGAGATTCGATCAGTCTGCGATACTTACCAACTACGGGTGACTCACTTCCTTTGAGAATAGGATTAGCATTACATGCTACCACGAATATCCATAACACAGTCAACATGACCAATCTTATAAAGTTATCTTACGTCAAACACATTCCCGGAACAGGCCATCAGGGAAAATGTAATTTATCATCAATGTTGTACTACTCTGCGGCAATATTCCACTTTGCACATTCTGTAGAACTTTATACTGTAGATTAATTTAATAAAACATCTGGTTTGTTTCTCAGAACTATGACAATGCCAGTGTTTATAAACTTTCCAGTGTGTTGGTTCAAACAAATTTAACAGAATGATAATATTGACGTCACTTATGGTTGAATTGCATGTCGGAACGGAAAAGATTAAAGAATATTATTATACGAAGAATTTTGCGAAGTAAGATGTGTATAAGGCAGCTACGGACCGAATGAGAAACAATAAGTTTTGGGTCAAAAACTAAGGATTCGTTTCGTTATAGTTTCAAGTGCTTTCTCTCCTCGAGGTAAAAGAAACTGTATGTTAAATTAATTCCCAGAGTTACTCGTATCAGTGTTTGGTAACTTACCAAGTTTCATTAAATTTTGTTTTCTTACCGCCCCACACCCCCTGCGTATAAAGTGCTGGTCATCAATTCGGTTTAAAAGTTCTGGTCTAGTGTGTCTGTCCGTCCGCCTGAAATCAGCTTAGTATTTCAATGCAACCAGACAGAGACACACTGACTAGGAATCCGAGACATCTACATATGTGTCCGGGTTTAATCTAGTGTCGATCAATGACGTGGGTGTAGATTCGGTTTAATGACGCACATAAATCGCTGGACATATCACCGTCGTATCTTCAATAATTTCATCTCTTCCGATATCCATGAACAATTTACTTGCCGTTTGTTCCTTTTTCGACTTCTTCATACCTATACGCGCTGCAGCACGTTGTCACCTTATACTACAGAAATGGTTGTGTTAATTTAACACTTTTCGGTGTCCGAGGGTGACCCACCTTTTTACGAGTTTAATCATCATAACAAATGGTGTTGATTTTGGTGATCCAAGACAATGGATCTGTTACCATTGTGCTAGTGCTAGTATGACACTCCCCGTTGTGTTGAATCAGCATTAACAAAACGTGACCGTGATTCTTTGTGTTAACAAAACGTGACCGAAATCAACGTCATTTGTTGTATTGATTTAACAACAACAAAACAAGGCTTTCGTCGCCCTGGGACACAGTAAAGCGCTGAATTAACAGCCATTTTTTTACAGTGTAGTTATTACTGAAAGCGTCTGTACCTCACTGTAAAAATGTGTGGATAGTTTAAAAAAATGTCAATCTGTTTTCCAAGCCAAGCCGGAAGGTATTTGAATTTTAAATTTTATACCTAGCCCAGCTGTCTCATGCCAGAGAAGAGAGGATGTGAAAAGGATGCTGGCCAGGACCTAGTTTCGAAGATACCATCCCGGCATTAGGTAAAATCCGCTCGGGATTACCCAGATAACACCCAAACTTGCAGTAGATTTGTACGAGGTTTGGCATTGCAAGGTTTGCAGAAAGTTTAGCGTTGCATTGCTGCAAACTTGCTAGTTCACAGCTGCCAAATTTTGCTACACACTTGTCTTCTTAAACATCAATTCTGTGGCGGAAAAAAATATTTCTGTTGTTTGGATTGGGGTTCGAACCTAAAATCTTCAGTTCTTTTGTAGTCCGTCACTCTACTCACCGCGCTTTCGCGCCACTCCTGACTGCCTTATGTTTTATAAGCCTTTTCATGTTACGAAAACAGTATTTGAATTAAATTCACCGATATAGGCTGAAATTCGAAACTGTGGAAAATCAATGATTCTGTTTTAGAGCTATGAAACCTGCTTCGTGGATGTTTTACAAGCAAGACTCCTCAGGAAAATCATAATGATGTGTTTACTTTACTGCTCGGGTCGATGCCATATTGGGTTTTTGTGCTTTGTATTGCGTATATTGAAAGAAAAGAATAATTATCTAACCTGAATTGTTTAACCCTATTTAAGGGCAATCAGCCTTCTTCATAATTTAACAAAGGATCAATAAGATTTCCCAGTTTCGAATTTAAGCATATATGCGTCTCTTTATTTCACAAACTGTCTTCGTAGCATAAAAGGACAGCTTGGTGACTAGTAAAGTGTGCTTCAAGGCAAAGAACAGTGGAGTAGTGGTTAGAGTGACGGACAACAAAATATCTGAAGATTCTGACTTCGAACCTCACTGCAGACGGACATTTTTATTCGCACAGGCTTGATGTTGGCCTATCAACGTTTTTAAAAACAAGGTTTGTCGCACGTTTGCCCTGAAAGGTTTGTAGCAAGTTTGGCGTGCAAAGTTTGTAGCAATTTGGCATTTGGCAACTAGTAAGTTTGCTGGAAAATTGCAGCAAGTTTGCAGTTTCTCAATGCAAAATTATCTGCGAGTTTGTTACCTTGCAATGACAAACTTTTTGCAAGTTTACTGTGCCATCTGACTACATGCCCGTTAACTCATGTATAAAATCTTGAACATGTCTAAAAAGGCAAAGGACGGAATTTATTACCAACTAATATTAACAGCAATGTTTTCTTAAAAGAAGATAAGAAAAGTTAGTACGCATTTACTTTCATTTTTAAAATATCCGACATTTTTTTTTCTTGTCATTCAATATTCAACGCCTCTGTGATCGATGTGAAATCTCATGGGTGGAGTTACGTTACACTGCAAATACAAGCTCGACATCACCGTTTGCAAGGTCGCCTTGGTGGATGAGTGGTGAAGGCGTTGGTTTGTTGAAGAAAAAACCTGGGTTCGAATCCCGGCGGGAAAAGATTATTTCTTTCAAAATATATTTTTATATGTTCATATTCATTATTAATAATTGCTTTATTGCATTTTTAGTAGGTTATCTTAAATAAGAGACCATGGGAACGTGGAGGTTAGGTAAGGTTAAGTTCGTTTATGGATCTTTACACTTTCTTTTCTTTCTTTCAAAATATATTTTCACATTTATTATTAATTCATAGATTATCTTAAATTAGTGACCATGGGAACGTAGAGGTTAGGTAAGGTCCAGGCATGTATCTTTAAATTTTTCGTTGCGTTATCTTCATCTTTTGCGTTGAGCTTTCTTCACCTCTTCCGTTGAGCTTTCTTCACCTTTTTCGTTCAGCTTTCTTCACCTTTTCCGTTGAGCTTCGCTCGGTATTTTGTAGGCGAAGCGCTCGTCATTATAACAACTCCCGATGTTGACACTTGGCACGCTGCTTTATGAACATTGCAGTTTCCTTTCGCTGTGAGCGCAACCCTCTGCTGCAATCTGTTGGCACACTATAGATCTAGTCCGGGTACTTTTTGATTCACCCTTGTATTCATGGGGACTATTCCAGATGTAATTCCAATATTCTACGGATATTGCTAGAATGTTGGGAGTTAAAATTGTATTATCCTGGAATATGTTGTGTTGTAAGAATTTGAGAGAGGCCTTTGTCCAGCAGTAGGGCATTCAAGATGAACAACAATAAAAAAAAAATATTAGACATTCAAAATGAATATAGAATAGTTAGAATTCTCGGGATTCTTCGGTAGGTATGAACCTCATTCAATACGAGTCGAAAAGCAAAAATATATTTTAGGAAAACTTGAAGAGAAAGAGATAAAAACCTGTATCAAATGTACACACATACACACAAAAACTCGTATTAACTCAACACAGTTTTAACAGATAATGGTTGGTTCTGGAAGGACTATCAGTTTTGCGTATCGCTTTAAATCAAGGAGGTGTGGTGTTACGGCTTAACATATGCTCAGTGTTAAAGTTTTTGTGTTGAGCAGTGTGAATTTCATTGCGATGTTGAGTTTCGCAGTACTAACCCATGACAATTCAAGTGTTATGCAAGTAATTTAACTCAGGTTGAAAATTACCTGAGTTAAAAATGATGGTATTATATAAATATCATAAGGAGTTACATGTGTTCTTCACTTTTTGCTCTCGCAGCATTTCAAACAATATATATTTCACACGATACATTCAACAGTATGGAAAAGTCTGATCCGTTTCAGTAAATAATGATTTCACAAGACTCAGCCTTTGTAAGTCACTGAGTTTTGAAAGTACATAAATGTCGAAGTAGAGAGTCAAACTGTAGTATTTACTGTACGCTGACCTCAGGTTTTGTATCTCTCGACCACTGTAGGACAGAAAAGTCGCCGCGCTCTTTTAGCTGCATTGATAAGATTTAGCTGTACTTTGATAAGACTTATTTGCGATCCATCAAATCAAATAATCTTTGGATGAGTAGTTACGCATACTGACTAGTAATCAAAGGTCTCATGTTCGATTTCCGGTGGGAACATAAGTGGTTCAGACTTCGGAGTGCACATTAAATTGTAAATCTCGTTCTAAGGACAGTATCTTCATCCGATGGAAGTCAGTGGCCTTTGGGCCAGGACCTGCCTTTGGGCATTAATCCATTACCAAACATGTTTGAAAATTGAATATGTAGTTATGCACCAGAATACTAAAAAAAAAAACAAAAAAAACGTGTTATTGTTTGTTTGATCCCCTTGGATGATATTTTAGGCACAGTTTAGCAAGAAGCTAGTGGAAACAATATTTGCAATGAGCTTAAAGTAACCATTTATGCATGCTCCTTGCGGGAACATGTACAATTTAGAACACTGATAAGTACACTACTCCAACGTGCACAAATTTATTACCAGCTCCCATTTTTACAAGTAATAAGTAATGGCTTTATTACTTAGATGGTCCTACATTCATCTAATGACGTTCCTAGCTGGAATGGATGTTATTTAGTAAATCAGGGTTCTCTTCAAATAGCTTACTAAAAGTTTCACATACCATAAATATTAAGAGCCTTATTCTGAAATTCAGACAAGGTGTCATAGTTCTATTTTTCAATTTTTCTAATTTTATAGGAAAATAGGTCATGAAACATTAACATTATGCAACTTTGAGCCCTCCGAACATTTTCCCCTGCCGAGTATGAACCCCTAAAGTTGAACGTGACCAACTCCTTTTGTTGTGAAAATGTGAACAAGGCATATTTCAGACTACTATAGCTTTATAAAGCAACATCACTCCAAGTTTCTGTTTACATATAGTTATAGTACTCTGTTAGCTGATGATGGGTGCTCATACATTTTAGTGGGGCATTGTTGCTTTCCATTGTTAGGTAGCAACAAAAAAAGGGACTGAGGCCTGTTTTTGTATGAATTTATCGTATAATTTCTCAGCTAAGCCCCAACAAAGTTAAATAAATTATCGTGAAATGGAAAGTTTGTGGTAATACTAAATTATGTGATATGAAAAAAGTGTGGAGTCTCAATGATGTTAAGAGTAAGAGCTGCTTGAAATTTAAAAGCGTTTGCAATTTGTCATTTCTTAATAGCAATTATATCAAATTATATTATGGGGAAAAGATGATTGTTTCTTATTGTAGCTGGAGGTGTCTTTAAATGTTAGGTAGAGAGAAAATAGTGATAATCTTTCTACTTTCCAAGAAAGTATATTTCATAACGTACTGTATTTCAGTCCTTTGTCCACGACCAGTACATCTCAAGACGCTCAGCCTGGTTGCTCTACCCCTTTCAAAATATTTATTTTTTAAATATTTATTCCTTATACAAGATTATCTAGAAACAGGTATGCTTTTATTTTCGTCGCAACCGATTATTAATGGCAGGCATTTTTGTATTGCGGCACATGCCAAAAATTTGTGTTTGCAGAAGTTTACGAAAAATATAATATCTCCGTACTAATTTACCGTAGGATATTCAAACAGGAATTTTTGTTTCGTTTGAAGTCTATTTGATAATTTTATTCCCATGCGCGAAAAGCCTCAAATCTAATCTAACTGGCTAAAATGTTATCAAAATGCGACTGTCAAAGTAGAAACAATGCCGGTTTTCAGGGTCCTTTTTCGCACGGAAAGGATTGCATATCAAAGTTGATTTTTTTTGTACACTATTACATACAAAAGTATATGAAGGGCTGATATATGTTTCCTTAATATTTATGAATTTTTGAAAATCCAAAAATTCATATGCTAGGAGCTCCACAGTCTAGTGGTTAGAGCGTTGGACTCATGTCCACGTGGTCCCGAGTTCAATTCCCGGTTGGATCACCCCACTTTTCGGCGTCCTTCCAGCGTCGTGAGGCAAACTGGGGAGTCACGTGAATAAAGACGTGACGCCCACTTCGTCTAGAAAGCCTTTTCGTGGTCAAGGTGACGCGCAGTGCTGACCCCACTTACGTCACTCAGGTGGACGCAGTTCCACCAACCGTGGACAGATGGCGTTGGAACCGGCTCAGGACCTTTCGGTCTGTAACGTCAATGGTAATCATTATTTAAAAAATAATATTTTATGCATATTGGAGGACCAATGTCTCTGGTGGGAAAAAATATAGTAATTTAAAATATAGAAATATAGAAATGACAGTAGTAAACTGTGTTTCAACATTAAACATTAATCATTTCCTATTTGCAAGTTTGTAACTCAATTCAAACTCAAATATCAAAGTTGAAATTTCTACCGTAATTTCTCCTGACATAAATGTAATACGTGTGAAAAAGAAGTTTCATATTTTTACATTGGACCTCCAATATGCATAAAATATGAATTTTTGAATTTTCAAAAATTCATAAATATTAAGGGAACATATATTAACCCTTCATATTCTTCAATATGCGTTTGTATGTAATAGTGTACAAAAAAATTCAACTTTGATATGCAATCCTTTCCGTGCGAAAAAGGACCCTGAAAACCGGCATTGTTTCTATTTTGACAATCGCATTTGGATACAATTTTGGCCAGTTAGATTACATTTCAGGCTTTTCACGTATGGGAATAAAATTATCAAATAGACTTCAAACGAAACAAAAATTCCTGTTTGAGCATCCTACGGTAAATTAATACAGAGATATTACATTTTTCGTAAACGTCTGCAAAAACAAATTTTGACATGTGCCGCAATACAAAAATGCCCGCCATTAATAATCGGTTGCGACGAAAATAAAAGAATACCTGTTTCTACCTAATCTTGTATAAGGCATAAATATTTAAAAAATAAATATTTTGAAAGGGGTAGAGCAACCAGGCTGAGCGTTTTTAGATGTACTGTTCGTGGACAAAGCACTGAAAAATAGTACATTATGAAATATACTTTCTTGAAAAGTAGAAAGATTATCACTATTTACTCTTTACCTAACACTTAAAGACACCTCCGGCTACAATAAGAAACAATCATCTTTTCCCCATAATATAATTTGATATAATTGCTATTAAGAAATGACAAATTGCAAACGCTTTTAAATTTCAAGCAGCTCTTACTCTTAACATCATTGAGACTCCACACTTTTTTCATATCACATAATTTAGTATTACCACGAACTTTCCATTTCACGATAATTTATTTTACTTTGTTGGTGCTTAGTTAAGAAAATATACTTTAAAATCATACAAAAAAGGCTTCAGTCCTTTTTTTTTGTTGCCACTCAACAATGGAAAGCAACAATGCTCCACTAAAATGTATGAGCAGCCATCATCAGCTATTATAGTACTACCACTATATGTAAACACAAACTTGGAGTGATATTTCTTTATAAAGCTATAGTATTCATAAATATGCCTTGTTCACATTTTCGCAGCAAAAGAGCCCGTCACGTTCAACTTTAGGAGTAAGTGAGTTTTATCCGAGGTCTCAAACTTGCACCTTAAAATTACGAAAATGAAAAAAAAAAAAAAAAAAAAAAAAAACCTATCACACCTTGTCTGAGTTTCAAAATAATGGCTTATTTTTCCATAACATAGATTGCATGGATGTAATTCTCATTAGTAACATTTTCTCAGCACTTATGAAGTTTATGAGATCCATTAATCTTTAAATACGGACATTGTTGCAATGGGAGGAAGAACAGGGATATTTCAACAACCATTTTCAGGTTATTGCAGGTAACGTTATTGCAGTGTGGAAATTGAAGCACTCTGAGGGGAGGGGGGTGTTTGTGTTTCTATACTAATTAAGCCGTTTCGTAATCCCTTTGTTTCATAATTGTCTATGTTCTCTCTGCTATTCCATTTCATACATTTAGCGTGTTTTTATGCTTTACAATGCACGTATATCGTCAGGGGCTACCTGAGATCATGTCCGTACATTTTCAGATTAACTTTCGTATTCATTTTAATTTATGTGAACAAATTATACATAAAAATATACCCAGAAAACAACTTTGTAAAAAAATATCAAAACTAAAAACACAAATGTCAAACGTATCGTCACGCAAATTTATTTTATTTCATTTTTTGAACGTACTTTTATTCTGAATATTTATAGTTATGAACATAGCTTTTAGAATATACATAACGAAACTATTTACAAATTGTAATAACTTAATCATTATATATACGTTCTTCTGAAGTAATAATTTTCGCATTCCCATCTTAGGACTTGTACCCGCACCTCCTATTTTCAATTTTTAAAAGTACCCCTAACGGAAAAATTCAGAAAAAATACTGACATTTTGAAAAGCCAATATTTACAAGTAGTAACATCCATGAAACTAATTGAATCAGATTTTTGGAGAGCCAAGATATTTGAAGGACCGTAAATATGGCATAGCCCGGGCCCTCAAATTTCTCTTTAATAGAAAACATCTTCAAATTATAGATATTTTTAAGTATTATTTAGGCTGCCGGTTTGGAGGTACTGGTCTCCCACCAGGTGCCTCCACAGGTGGTGGATAGGGGATTGCCGACCAGATATGGTAGGTACCGGAAATATTCCGCCGCGGACCAAAACCAATACTGCTGCCTTGCAGTTAGTAGAGGGATGTAGAAAGGTTAGGGGAAGATAACCGAGAACAAAAATATCATGGTGAGGGGAAACAGCCTCACCATTAGCACCCTCAGGCTGAAGATGAATGACATCGGCAAGACTTAGAGATGGACAGAGGACATCTCGAATGTCTCCCTTTACTGCGAGGTCGTAGAGCACTTTCCTGTTTTTTTTTTTTGGACAAAAAGACTAGATATGGTATCACTGATTCTAAGGACTGTAAAAAAGACTACTCAAAGAAAAGAGATAACTTCACTTATCACCTGCGCCGGTATGTCACAAATTTTAGGTTGCGCTGAGATGCCTCCGCGTTAGTCTGCCACAAATTCACTCTACAGTTTACCACAAACTCACTTTAGAGTCTAATCTTGCCTATTTAAGCTTACCTGAGTCTTCGAAGTTGTGACAGTTTTATACCATCACTCCCTATCTCTTCATTACTTCAAAGTGTCGAATAACCATTAATTATTAGTAACGTAATGAACAATGAATCTAATACGCCGGGCATCAGTAAGACATCTGACAGTCCTGACTAATGTTACTGCCCGATAGTACTGATAAGTCACTGCTATAAAATTTTATACTCCTTCTGTGTTAATTCCATTTCAGTAATTTGAATATTATGATTATTTCAATTTTATTTTATTTTACTTTTGGAATGTAAAGTTCATTCCTCAGAATATAAAGTTCATACGTGTCATCCTTTATTTTACGTTTATCAAGCTATTAACAAGTTACCCTCCCAGCCTAGAAAGCACAAAGGCAATGAGGTCCGGGAGAAGTGTCTTGAGGTGCCTGGGAATTTCGCCCCTTCCCCCACCTTTCAATTATCACACTGCGTTATTGTCTTTGGGATTTGACTTCCGGTAAGTTGTCAAGTACGTATTTTTTCTCCATGAAACTGGATTTTGCTGTAAAACCATATTTCTTTTAGATTGAGTTAATAAAATTCTTATTTTATAATTTTTGGAAATGAGGGACAAAATCGAGGACGAAAACAGCCGGGGATGAAAGTGCTATTTCGGGAACTGCTCTCGAACATCAAGGATGAATAGTCACCTTAAGCTACCCATGGCTTGAACGAGATTCGAACCTAAACGTTCGTGATTAAGAGGACGAGACTAGTATTGAGATTACTGTTTTTGTCCCTTTGCTGATATGTCTTAAATTTGTACATTTTTAATTTTTACTTACTTAGTTTCTTCAATTCCTACTTTTTAACTTCTTATATAATCGTAGAAAGAGTCAATAATTTTTCTTTACCTTCTTGTTTAAGATTTTACATTAAAAGTTTCAAATTAACCAATTATTATGAAGT
>JAGDQP010000057.1:0-20810 GCA_022664845.1 Lepisma saccharinum
GCAGCCTACGTTATCACCTCAACACATGGATTCTTCGGTATAAATAAGGTAAGTATTTTTCATTTCAAATAAATATAAACTTTAAAAATGTTTTTGTTTTTCCGTAAACATTTGCCGCATTAATTTGTTCCGAGGTCATCCTTCGGCGTGCAGACGACTACTCACTCGGCAAGCTTCGGTAATTTTCGCGAAGTGGGTGTGGCCGGTGCCCTAGTTTACGTCGCTGGTTAACGTCAAGTTGAATCCGCAGAGGCGGATTTACACTTCTGCCGCTCAAGGGCTAGTGTCAACTCCTCATCAGTCACCCCGGTCCTACTTCCCTTCCACTCACACCTTCTTATCCTCAGCAACAATACAATACCCCTCTCTTTCTCTCTCCCTCCTTGGTAGTACTTAAGCATACGGGTTGCCTAGAGTGCCTCCTTACATTACAGACATCTTTGTACTCAAACTTCTAAGCCCAAACACATGCACATGTATAAGGCACTTAATAAATAACGTTGTCTGTTACAGCTTCCGTAGTTGGTAGATCTTTATCGTAAAAAGCACCAAATTTCTTGCTGCGTTCCTTTAGTGTGTTTATGCCAGGATCTTCTTTGCCAGCGCTAATTAAGAATCTAAACAACGAGTTAAACTCATCGTATACAGTTTTCGTCCTTCTTCTTTCCATTTCCTTGTCAATTATTACATTCTAAGTATTGATTCTGAAGTTTTCTCTCTGTCAATCAACTCTAATTCTCATTCTCGAGTTTCATCTGGTTATTTTCGTGTCTTCTTTCATTTTTGTTCCATCTTCATACTGAGTCACTTTCGACTTTATCAGCGCTCCATTTTCATATGTACTCTGATAAGGACCAGTAAAAAGACTGATACTGTTGATAGGTCGATTTCAGGGGATATCAGCTTTTTACTTGATACATTAAATCTAGATAATAACTCCCATGGAATTGACAGAAAAGCCGTTTCTAATCTTTGAAGCTGGTGAAGAAGGTAACTGGATGCTTCACTTCGTGTAATTGCCTTTACTCTTTCGTTATTCGAAATAATTGTGTCATCCCAGTCTTCATTTAACGCCTTACAATCGTCATCCCTTGCAGACCAACGTGTTTTTGACCACGTTTTTAGGCTTAAGTTGTCTTTCTTGCCAAGACATCTCGTTTTCACCTTCTGGTAGAGCATGAGAAAAAAACTATAAAGCTTATTAAGAAGCATAAACAATCACGACTTTCTTTACAACTACTAGTTGAATGGTCAACGACTGAATTCAGCGAATGAGCACTGTAGGACACTTACATTGTTATCAGTGTTGTTTCTCGTATTTTGGCTTGTAGTCCAGTGTACTCGCCAGACATATTGAAGGCATTGTCATTTGATGCTCCCTGCTGTTTTCTATGTCGATTTATCGAGGACATCTTTAACAGCATTGAAGAGCTCATCTGGTTTATGGTCACCTTATGGTAAAAGGCAGAGGAATCTTTTTACTGGAACTCCCTTTTCGGGAACGCATCTAATTATTACGGCCAATTGGTCAATATCTGAGTCGAGTCGATCATGTTGTTAAGTCGATCACTAAAGAAAAATACATTGCTGCTTTTATTTCAGCTATTAGTTCTTCTCTGAATTTTCGGTCTATCAGTTTGAGGAATTCATCGTATGTGGTGGAGGACAAGTATGAGGTGTGATCTTTGAAATTCCTGCTTAAAGTTGGCATGGTATACAAAAAAGCTTTCCAGAAATTTCGGAGTACATAAGGTAATATCGTTTAACTTCCTGTCCATCGATTAAGTTGGTTTTAAACAGAGTTAGAGTCAAGAAGCGATTAGTCTTTTAGAACGGCTAATATCTAACTTGGAAAAATCTTAGTTTATTTCATTTTTATGACTTGCTCTTGAGTGTTATCATGTATAAGCCACAAAGCAGGATCAAACACAAAATCTTTGCCATACTTTTCGGAGTGTTCTGTAGTATTTGAGCTCCTCCGAGGAACTAAATTAGAAAAATCTTTGTTGTTTACCAGTTCAGCATGTTTAGGATTACACTCAATTTTGGAGTCCTTGAAATCATCGCCCTTTTGTCCTGTTGTTGGTGTTCCAATTTTACCGCTAGTTACAAATTCTACTGTATTAGAAAATTTTGTAGCTGGGTCTAATTCGTTTAGGGACAATTCTATTGTTTGTCCAAATTTTGTGGTTTCCACGTGGCTTTTGCTGTCAGGACCAAGATCAACCACTAGTACTATAATAAAAAAAGTTCATTTTGGCGACTCCCGTTCACAGGTAAGGGATACTAACTATTGTATGTATAGGGCCGCCTTTCTCCATGGGCGGCACAAGCCGCCTCTACCTTCACATTCTACAGGCATCGCGGAAACTGTCAATATATTTTTCCAACTTCATATCGAATTTTTTCATATTTTCAAAAAATTGCCACCCCTGAAATGTGGTCAAAATTTGCCGCCCTGGGATGTAGCCCTTGTAGCCCCCCCATAAATCCGCCACTGTGAATCCCTGCGGAACACATCAGGTACAGGATGTATGTAGTCCACAAGCAATAAGACAACTAGGCACGTAAGGCGGATGTTGAGGCCGATGATGTGAAGCAAAGGGACAAGCATTCAATTACAGTGCAGAAACTATTCGACAATGTTCTTACTTTTGAATGCAGTAGTGAAAAGCAAGCATACTTGAATGGTACTTTTTGGGACACCCTGTACGGTTTGCTTAAGATAAATCAAATAATGTGATCCAGAATTGACAACCTGAAGTGACTTTCCTGCTTTGTGAAGTGGCTGCCCGAGTTGACTCAAATGCTTAATACGCAAATCTTTTCCTATTTCAATTGAGCAAAAATGTAAGATAAATAAACAACTTGAAATAGACAAAACATAATAAATCTACACAAATGAATTAAATGCCACACGCTACTCATAGATGTCTCCCTTCTGTATGTAATAAATAAAGTTGTCCTGATATTGTTTTAGAGTACAGGGGTACATTACGAGGTTCCACTTAATCCGAGTAGCATTTCTTATTAGCAGGTTCCATAAGACAAGAACATCTTACTCTAAACAGAGTCAAAAACCTTAAATTTTGTGAAGAAACTCCGCATCCAAGACAAACCTTGTGTACATATATTGAATCGAGTTGTTTTTTAAGTGCAGGTAATAAATTTATGTTCAAAATATTTTAAATATTGAGAGCAAAGAAAAAGATTTACATCGTAATGTTTCATGTGTTACATAGTAGTTAAAGCTTTGCCCTCGTACTCGGAAGGTCGTGGACTCCATTTGGTTAGCATTAACCATCCTGCTAAGGATTCACGCTAACGTCTCACTGAAAGTAGTTCGAGAGAAATTATAATTTCATATTTAAAATTAGCGATCTCAATTAATCTAGTAATTTTTATTCTGTCAACTTTAAAGCTCACAGATTCTTTGATTAGCATTCTCCATCATATGAATACACGATACATTAAAAAAAAATCCTACAGATTAACCTCGTGTATGGTAGGTAACATCTGATGAAAAATGTCTATAAATCAGATTAGTCGCAGCAGCAACCGATAATCGAGGCCCTAGTCCCGCATCTCCTATTCCTGGTGTTTCACTAAAAGTGGTGGTTGTAACTTAATTTGTGAATCCGGATGGATTCCCTGGTCATTGTTTTAATAATTTCTTCGTGTATTGCATTTCGATAAGTTTTTTTTTTGTTATGAACTATAAAATTAACTGTATTATCTTGAATGTTCGTATTGTATTTTCACATACAACAGCTGTAGACTCTCTTTCTAAAACTTGATTTTTGGCCGCGCTGAAGGAAAGAGCTATGAGCGTTCACTTAACTGACCATCACAACATTCTTCTTGTTTGCCGTGGGAGAAATTAAAGAAATCTCTCTATTATAACTTATTTTATACATTCCTGACCGTTAAATATTGTGAAGCATTTAATTTCTACTAGATCTCATTAGCTAACAAACTAATGTACTATAATGAATGCGAGATCACTCAGAAGTAAGGCATGTGAATTCTCTAGAAACATTTCAATAAACAATTATGACTTTGTAGCAATAACAGAGACCTAGCTATCTGGTGATTATTTTGATTCTGAATTTTTTGATAATAGATACAGAGTTTATCGTAGAAACAGAGACTACCAAAATAGTGGGAAAACAACAGGGGGAGGGGTCTTACTGGCAGTTCGGGGCCTGGATGTCACTCAAGTATTTGTTACTGAACAGGACCATGAGGGTATTCTTGTGAAAACAATGTTAAATTCCAAACCGCTTTACATATGTGTTGTGTATTTTGAACCAAACTCTGATATTTCATTGTATGAGTATTTTTTTCATTTTATTGAAATTAATTGCATAATAGGTAGCACTGTTCTCCTTGTCGGTGATATAAATCTTCCCTCCATTACCAGCAAAAGTTTTGATTTGGCTCAATCAACAAATAAATGCCAGAGTCTCTATCATTTTATGATATATCATGACATGGAATCACATAATAATGTTACAAATAGCTTAGGGAGAACGTTAGACTTAGTAATCAGTAACCTTCCAAATGTAACAGTAGTTGGAGAACTACATCCATTAGTTAAAGAGGATGCTTACCATCCATCACTTTGTATAAGTTTTCCACGCGCTCGATCACCTAAACTCAGAAACAAAAGAAATTTACTAGGGTTCAATTTTCAGAAAGGGAATTATGTATATCTTTATAATGAATTAACTAAAGTAGATTGGCAAAAGTTAAAAAAACATACGGATGTGAATGAAGCAGTTGATGAGTTTTATAAAGTAATTTATGCAATATTTCAAAAGTGTATTCCAAAAAAAAGACCAACGACAAAAACTTTTCCTTGCTGGTTTACAAAAAGCATAATAGACAAAATAAAAATGAAATGGCGTCAACGAGTTAAATGGCTTAAGGGGGAGGGAACGACCGAACATCAATATCACTATAAAGAGTACTGCAGATTACGTAAGGAAGTGAAGCGGGAAATTGAAAAAGCACATAATGCGTTTATTTCTAATGCTGAAAATAATATAACACAAGATCCACAACACTTCTGGTCCTATATCAAAAGTAAATCACGCCATCTTTCTCCAATACCCATGCTATATGAGGGACAGAACCTGACTGGCAACGATGAGGTAGCCACTGCTTTCGCTCAGCATTTTCAATCTATTTACAATAAATCTTCCTCAATTAAAACGACTGACAATATATTTGATGAAGACTCGCAGAAGGAATGTCAGAACTTATTCCACGTTTTAGAAATAAGTATAAGTGACATTCAAAAGGCCATACAGAAACTGAAACCAAATAAGGCAGTTGGGCCTGATAATATACCAGCTTATATTGTGAAGGGTTGTAGTGATATTTTTAAAGAACCGCTATATACGTTATTTAATTTATCAATAAGAACAAGTGTATTTCCGGATATGTGGAAAGAATCAATTATATGTCCAGTTCCGAAAGCAGGCAATAAAAATAAAGTTGATAACTATCGTCCTGTAGCCATATTGTCAACGGTTGCTAAAGTATTTGAAAGTGTCATTTATGATCAGGTCATGCAGCATGTTAAGCCTGTACTTTCAATATATCAACATGGCTTTTTACAGAAAAGATCTACTGTAACTAATCTCGCTATAATTACAGACTTCATAGCTTCCGCCATAGACAATAAAGAACAAGTAGATGTTGTATACACGGATTTTAAAAAAGCATTCGATACTGTAGACCATAATATACTAATTCAAAAGCTTTCCACATTCAGTTTTAGTCCTTCTATGATCCATTTCTTCAAGTCTTATTTAAGTAACCGTAGACAATCCGTTCTATATAAAGAATATAAAACCAATTGCTTTTATGTCGGTTCCGGTGTTCCTCAGGGATCTAATCTTGGTCCTCTTCTGTTTTTATTATTTATTAATGACTTACCACACTATATTCAAAATTCTCGTAAGCTGTTGTTTGCAGACGACTTAAAAATATTTGTCAATGTAAAGTCATTGGATGACTGTCTACTGCTTCAACAGGATTTGACCAGTATACTGAAATGGTGTTCTAGGAATAGACTTGAAATAAATATTGGTAAGTGTAAAGCAATGACCTATAGCAGACGGGAAAAAACTTACGATTTCACTTACTCGATCAATGGAATAAGCTTAAAAAAATTGGATACAATTAAAGATTTAGGTGTTACATTCGATAGTAAACTAAACTTTTCGCCACATGTGGTAAATATGACCAATGATGCATATAGAAACCTAGGATTTCTTGTTAGGACAACCAAAGAATTTGCAAATGATAGCACTTTGAAAACTCTTTACTATTCCTATGTTAGGTCCAAACTTGAATATGCCTCACTTATATGGAATCCCTCTATGAAAGCTAGTTGCCAGAAGATCGAACACGTACAAAGCAAATTTTTACGTTTTCTCACATACAAACGCACTGGTTTCTACCCGAAATACGAATCTTACAATAATTTAATCGATAATTTTAAATTTCAGAAACTTGATCAAAGACGAACATTAAACGACCTACTCTTCTTGTACAGACTCTTGCACAATAATATAGACTGTACCGAATTAATAGAAAAAATAATTATTAAGGTCCCATCCCTCAGAACGCGCGAGGGAAATAGTGGCCTATTCTACTGCAGAAAAGCTCGTACAAACGTATTAAATATGTCACCTACATGGAGAACTAGTGCTACTTATAATGCAATAGGTAAGAATTGTACAAATTTGGACCTATTTGGAAATTCGGAAGAACTGTACAAAAGATTGATACAGAATATATTGTAAAAAAAAAAAAAAAAAAAAAATGAGAAAGAGAAAGACAAAGAAACTTTTTGGACAAGAAAAAGGGTAGAGATGTTCTATTATTTGTGTTATTAAATAAAACAATGTAACAATTACTGTAGACGCTATAAATAGGCATTAAGGCCTGTTGTGTCGATGAAATAAATAAATAATAAATAATAAATAATTCCTCTTTCTTTCTATTTCCGACGCAAGAAGTCAACATCTAATAAGAGACCTCGAAGTGGCTGTATGGAATATGAGACCCGCCCCTCCCCTCAGTACTAAACAAGAAAACTACTTCAATGCTATACGAAACACGATTCTATATTGATTCATTCAATTCTTATTAAACCAAGATTGCGAGCTTGTAAGGACGCTATCTACAGCTTCTGATAAAATATACTCCAAATCATTCCCTTCAGTGACTCGTACCCACGCGCAAAGAAAGCGAAGTTCCTCATCTCATTAGCCACTTCGAGGTCTCTATGTTAGATGTTGACTTCTTGCGTGGGAAATAGAAACAAAAAGGAATTAATTTGGTAGTTAATGAGATCTAGTTTCATAATACTTAATTGTCAGGAATGTATAAAAATAAGCTATAAACTTGGTTAAATAATAACAAAGACTTCTCAAATTTCTAGAGTTCAATATGACTTTCCTATCGCGAAATTTCGAAATGTCGAAATTTTGTGAGACTCAAGCGTCTATTGAGTAATTAACTTTCTTGGAATTCATAAAAGAATAGCATCCCTGAAATATTTTTAGAAAACAAAAATAAAGTACTGCACACATTCACCCCCCCTCAAAAAAATAGAAGATTTTTTTTTTGTAAAATGTGTAATTTAGTTAAAAATATATTGTACGAACAAAATATATTTACAATTTTTCATACACATCTTTCTTGAAATTCTTTTAACTTTGTATTGAAGATATTTATGTAATGTGCATAAGAATTGCTGGAATTTAACATGTCTTTCTGAAGAGACATTTTGAAAACTTTTTTCTTCGTTTTTTTTTTCTCAGGAACACTTCAGCCCCATACATAATTCGTTCATAATTTGTCTGGATAAATTCCGGCTTTAGTACAGTGTTGTTTGTCATTCCGCTCTACTTGTTTGCCAAGTATGATTTTTTTTTTGCGCACACTTCACGTATTTCGTGTGCAGAATAAAACAAACTGGATGCCAAATTTTCGGCTTTCGTTCTCTCGTTTTTTTTTTGTGTGTGTTTTTTTTTCAATATGGCGAAGACCAATTTCACGCGACCTGTACAGTCTAATATACAAGTAGCAGCAGGATATGTGAGAATAAATTCCTCTCCATAGGAAGAAAAGGCGCAAACAATGGAGCTAGAGCATTTATTATATTTTAACGTTCTATACAGGTGACCACATACACAGTAGACAACATCATTCATTGAAACAACCGCCAGCCGTAATAATAGCCTCAACACGCTGTCGAAAACGCCTGCAGACAGTAATGAGATAGGTCTTGGGAATGTTTGCCATTGCATCCATAACAGCTGTCTTGAGAGCCACAACTGTGTTGTGTGGGGAACTGACGGACCACATGTTCGGAGTGATATGATCATGAACATTTTCGACCATTGGGTTGTATCAGAAATATGGCATGTGCGAAGTCTTGCTGAAAAACATACGGCCTCCCATGTGCTGCAGCAACAATCCAGGGCTTCACAACCGTATTCAACACTTCAGTGTAAGAAGGGGCCGAGGTGGCTCAAATGGTAGAGCGCCTACGTCTGGGTTCGATCCTTGCTCATGTCATGTGAACTTTGTGGCTTTGTGGTGGACAAACACCGTGTAGACAAAGTTGCCTAAAGGCCTTAAAAGGATCAAAATTCAAACTTCGGTGTTGACTCTCGCACCTTGAAGAAAGAAATATGGAGGCATCACGTCGCCTTCACTGCACACGACCCGCAGAACCATTACTGAGGCTCGAAATTTGCTATGCATGACGGTCGGATACTCCTCGTGGCATTTACACAGTCACCGATAATTTTTTGCTGTTCACCTTCTGGTTCTAGTGAAAGATTTTCTCATCGGAGAAAAGCCATAACATTCCTGGCTCCTCCGGATGTTTCAACTTGTAAAGGAGGCGCTTGGCTCTGGTCAGACGGTTTTCCCTGGTTCTCTTGAACCAGAACTGTCCTCGCCGCATCACGTATGACTTTTAACTAAGGCACTCACGAGTCACACGTCGGTTGCTGGCATCGTTAACCTACAGCTCCTTGGCAAGTGCTCTCATGGACTTGCCAGAATCCTCATCGGTGGCAACTTGGACAGAACTAACGAATTCTGACGTCCTGATAATGTCAGATCGACGACAATGTTATTCCTGTGGGAAACGGTAGCCACGTCACCCCTAGGAGCTCCCCTTTCTCTCCGAACTTTGGAGACGAATGACCGGGCGACTTTCAGGAATGCAGCGATCTCATAATCGGCATGACCTGCAGCCAAGGATATGACGACAGCATGTCTCTTCATTGCCTGGGTTAACCTAGGTTCTGCCATGTTTACCTGCAACAGGAAATGATTTGTAACTATGACGTGCAGGATAGTAAGTCATCTATCATGTGTGTACCTGCCGCACCCATCTTATATATTTGCCTCTTTCATCCCCTAAACAAACGCATAAAACATCCAAATATACCTTCATAATTGTTCTGAAGATCTTGCAATCCGTTTTGGTATATTTCATAGTGTGAGGTGGAGCATGGAGCCCGAGCCTTCCATTCACGCCAATAGTAGCTTCTCTGTTCTTTTAACGATGTCTCCCTGTGTTGTCTATGATTATAGTGCAGTCGACCGTAGTAGTCGTGTGGACTCAGGCGCTATGCCGTTTCCAAGGTTCTGGCTTTGAATCCTGGCTGGGGCATGGATGTTTGTGGATTTTAGATACTTAACAGTTAATGGAATTATGACTGGCTGAAGTCATTAGTTACTAAAATGGCCCAAAAATCCAAAACCTTTATCGTGTAGTGGATAAACATCGACTAAATATCCCGTTTGTGTATGTGGTTTCCTGTCTATGTAACTGTTAGTTTGCCGTATTTATTTACTATTTACAAGCTTAAGTCTTAGGGTCCGTTCTACAATCGACTGCTAAGCTTCTAGTCAGCGATTACTTGAGGCCAACTCTCATTTTGCGTACTCTCATTGGCCAAAATCAGACTTGGCCTCAACTTAGCGCTGACTAGAAGTTTAGCGGTCGATTGTAGAACGGACCTTAATCTGTTTTTGTATGGGAGTGTGTGTGTAATATGTGTACATCAAGTATACGCCTCACTCTGATGACTGTTAGATTACTATATCGAAGACTATAGGCCTATAACAGACCACTTTTATGTGTTTGTGTATGGATGTGTACGCTCTTCGTCTAGTGATTTCAATCATTCCGTTTATAGATTTCTATATGAGTTTATCATTTTCTAACATTTCCGTTAGCTCTAATTACATATACATTTTGGTTCCCGTGTTTACAGTATTTCTTTATTCTAGTTGTCTCGCTGTATTTGAATTTCTCTATTTAGCGGTCTCTCTCTCGCTTCTGGGTTGTCCTCTGATACAGTATTTGTACCTTTATGCTTTCCCCTCTTCTGGATTGTCGTGTTTTCATTCTTTCTGTGTTTCGTGATCGTGTAAAGCTCCTGTGAACTCCATAAAACCATTCTTCAATTAATTAGCCTTGTGGTTTTCTTTCTTTATCTTTTTCAACAACTTTTTATCTCGTGGTTTTGCGCAGAATTTTGGTCCTCAAACCGGCAGTTTTCAAGTTTGTCGCTTTACTTTTGTTCTTGTATTTTGGTATGCGGTTAATTTAAAATTCCCTATGTTGAATTTCTTTTGGTTGAAATCTTGTATGTTGGTCAGTGTTTTGGGATGAAAGCTGCTTGTGATAGATGTTTCAAATTTTTTTGTCTCTTATACGCGATTAGTGATGGATCTTGTAGCTAAGCCAACGCTCTACCACTGAGCTACGGCCACTCATTAACTGTTTATAGTTGGTGGAAACCTCCTTTTTGATACTTAGTTTTGTCCCCCGTAGGATAGCTATTACGTTCTGTTCGAAATTAGCCGCTGCTTTGGTGAACTCGACCAAATTTAAGTCAGGTCTCTGAAGTCTTATACAGGGTCTCGTACCCTTTTCTCATCTAGGACTTAGTGCTAGGTAAGATGCTACTTGTGTAGCAACTTGTGCAGCTTGCTGAAACATTACTCCTGCTCACCTGTCGACTTATAGTTTGGTTTCGCGGGCCCCGCCTTGTGTCTGTTCGCTTGCTGGGGACTTTGCGATGGGGTCAACTTCACTTCTATGCTTCTGTCTTTGCTGTTTCCTTGTTAGCCGACCTGTATATTCCGTATATCGTTCAGTGTTACATTCAGCTGAGGTAGGTCCATGGATAATTTTTCTTCATTTATGTCCATGTTGTACTAAACAGTACAGTTATTAAAGTTGAAATTCCTATATCCAGTTTCTTAACGACCACTGAACTTGCAAAAAGGCTCAATTCCATTCCGCTCCTGCAAAACACACAATACAAGGATATACGCCAATTATAAAATCAATAGTGAAATAACCGTTAAAGTCCTAAAAATTTGTACAATAAATATTTACAAAGATACTTTGCTACTAAACAAAGAGAGAATGGGTTAAAAAGAGAAGGTTCTTTTTTTAAATATTGGATACATTATGTTGCACAGGCCACGTGAAGTTGGCGTCCAAAATGTTGACCGCCATATTGAAAATATAAATAGACTAAAAGAAAATCTATAAAATGTCACTTAACTTTTTCTTATTCTGTACACCAAATACTTGAAGTCTATGCAAAATATCAAACTTGGCAATCAAATCGAGCGGGAGCTTAAATTTCAACAAATACCACCGTACTACTGATACTTACAATAATTTTGTAAAAAAAAAAAAAAAAAAAAAAAAGATAGTAGATAAATATTTATGAACTTCAAAGACGTCAACATGTTTACGATAGCGTATTATGTAATCTTACTGCCAGGGATTTTTTTTTAGTGTCTACCCATTCAAAGGGGTACACCCATTCTGTGGGGAGATAATTTATTTTGGAGAGGGCTTTAACTTATTTTAGAGGGCCAATAGGGAGTTTGGGCTACCTTTTATTCATCATATAAGTTGGGTCATTCTTTACATATTCATCATTGTCTTCTTAACGTCCCTGAATCCCAATTTCGTGTCGTATCTCTGGAGTTCATCCTTTCTGCGATGTATAATATATACAGTACGACATATAATGACAGAACATTTACATATTCATCTTAAGGAGACAAAGATAAATAATTTTACACTAAAGATGGGCGAAAAAATGTTTGGATTAGAAACTCGTGATTTCATTGTTCTTACAACATCGGGCTAACTCGTACAGACCGTGAAGTTCTTCATTATGCAGTTTCCTCCATTCTCCAGTCACCTCGTCCCGTTTCGGCCCGTCCCCTTTTCTTAACCGAGTTTACCCCTATGTATAGATCTCGTATGTTATTTGTATTCTCGTTTTCCTCTATCTCCTGATTCTTCTGCGTAATATATTCTCGCTTTTTTCTTCTAAACCAGCGTGTGGCGTTGCGTTTCGCGTTACTGTAGTGGTTGGTTTTTGCTTCGCTTTTATTACTTAGCCATCGCTGTCTTGCTTGTTTTCGTTCCTCATGAAGTTTAAGGCATTTTTCCGTCAACCAAGGCTTGTTTTTCTGGTGTTTCTTCTCATCTACACGTTTCTTCGCTACGCCCTTCAATGTATCACGATTTAATTTTTACTAAAGTTTACTTCATGGATATCAGCGGGAGAAAGATACTTTTGAAGTTGATACAAGATTAGCTTTAGTATCCGGAATTTAGGATCAGCGTTTGTCAACAGGAAACTGTAGACAGCAGGTAAAGCAAGGTTTGTATTGATGTTTAGCTGTACGATGAAAAATGTCGTTGAACTTGGGTGAGCGAACCATCAAGTTTCTCTTAACGGGAAGCACAGTTAATACAGCTACACGATATTATATCTTATTAAAATTTAACGATAAAATATATTTTAAAAAAATGATACATGAAACTTTGTTAAAGAGACAACATTAAAATACGTTCTAGCAAAATGATACTTTTGGTCTTTACTTACAAGGGAAGTATCAATGAGCTCATATCGAAACCTTACGTAAAATTTCACGAAGAGGAAGGAAGTCCCACAGAAAGACCATACACAAAAAATCAGCTGCTCTTTTGAACTGGAAATAACCGAAATGGCATGTTGAAATGTCGCTCACCACTATCGGCAAGTGCACAATAATAAGTGCATTACCACCCCTTGTAAACTGCGTTGTTATTAGAAAAAGTGAATAACAACAACATGGGTACGCACTAGACCTAGGGGGAAGTCGTATGGTAGGGTGTACCTTGACGGCGGTCATCTTGAAAT
Organism: Lepisma saccharinum; assembly: GCA_022664845.1. Taxonomy (NCBI): domain Eukaryota; kingdom Metazoa; phylum Arthropoda; class Insecta; order Zygentoma; family Lepismatidae; genus Lepisma; species Lepisma saccharinum. The sequence continues at coordinate 13,269 of JAGDQP010000057.1, forward strand.
CCGCCATCTTGACTCAGACAAATTTTGTAACTAGAAAGCATAACGTGCGACGCCTCATTTTAATAGCAAATGTTCTCACCAATCCAATGGTACGCTTAATTGTGCTCTATCATTAACCGGTACGACGTTAGACCTGTTTTTAATGTGCACTAAACAAAAGAGGTAAGAAACCAACCATAACGAACGCTTCAAGAGATTGTTCAATATGTTCTCCATTCCTGTTTATTGTTAGCCATTTTGCGTTCCAAGTCACGCCCAAACTTCATCAAAGTGCTAACTGGAATGTCAACATATGCGGTGTAAATTAACATGTTACCCATTTAAAAGAGCAACGTATTGACGTTTGGTACACAATTACAACAGCCCTAACTTCGTGCTGGTTAACGATGGAGCAAAAATAGGCATACCATTGGATTGGTGAGAACATTTGCTACTAAAAAATTGTGTCGCACGCTATGCTTTCTAGTTACAAAATTTGTGACTGATTCAAGATGGCGGATTTCAAGATGACCGCCGTCACGTGCCCCTTATCATGGACATTCCTCTCGACTTCATATATATCCACCATGTTGTTATTGACTTATTATCATTAACACACAGTTTAGAAGGCGTTGTATTGTAAGGGACTTATGCACAACGGAAACACAAACAATTAATATGCCTTTAAAATGTAACCACCTGCGCATATCCTAAAACTAACGTCACTATTGTTTTCCTGATTAAATTCTAGTCCAATCATGTATCACATTACCCTATTCCTATTTAAAAAACTTGACCTGAATTCAAGATGGTGGATTTCAATATGGCCGCCGTCAAGGTACACCCTACCATACGACTTCCCCCTAGGTCTAGTATGTACTCACGTTGTTGTTATTACTTTTTCCAATTAATACGCAGTTTACAAGGGGTGATGATGCAGGTATTTCCAATTCAAAAGAGCAGCTGATTTTTTGTGTATGGTCTTTCTGTGGGACTGCCTTCCTCCGCGTGAAATTTTACGGTAGGTTTCGATATGAGCTCATTGTTACTTCCCTTGTTAGCTATGCACCAGATAGTGAACAATTTTATAAATATTATTTTCCCTGCCATCTATTGTCCACACACTTAATTATGCTGTGAAATGATATTTCTTGTGTTTTCGCGGTGATTGTTCCTCTGTATCTTGTTCTATTTTCAAGTTTTTTGGCTACAAACTTGCTCAATAATAGTGATCACTGCTACGAACGATTGAGCCAAGATGAAATAAGTCGTTTTTGGAGGAGAAGTGCTAGAAACAATATGTGAAGTGACGCCTTAACAAGCGTCATTCTTTTCGCTCCAACGTCACATAATTCATAAGAATATCAATAATTAAATATGTCTTTTCTATTTTTACAATTGATTTTCATAGCCAGGATCCAATTACTTACTTATCCTTCCTCTATTAAAGCATTCCTCTTACACCTATTCAGTGAATCCCACCCGATTTTGTTTTAATATCGCTTTTTTCATTTGCATTTGAAAAGCTTCCCCAACCCCTTTCATATGTTCTTTCGTCACGACTCCATTCCATAGCAAGAGAGCATGTTTTGCATCTGTTACAGACGTTTTGTTTTTTTTGTCGTTTATCACTTTACGGAAGAATGGCTTTAAACCAAAACTGTCATATCAAGGGTATTCCTAGCCGACAGTGGTGTTTGCAAGATGAAATATTAAACAGAATTTTCCCGTCAACAATTGTTGAATATTTATGTATCTTTTCGCGTCGTCCTTTTTTTTCTTTTTCACATTTTGGAACCAAAATTGTGCATTTTTGACACGTACATTTTTTGTTTCCAATGAATCACACAATTAAGTAAGTTGAAAACTAAAAAAAAGAAGCTTGAAGTTTAACCAGCGTTTTGTTGCTAATGTTTCCATCAATCAAGGTCAGGATTACAAACCATTTTACAGAATACATGCAGAACATAATTAACTTTCATTGGAGTAACCCGAAACAAATAATAAACAAATGAAACATTTTAAAGAAATAATTTTATATTACTTCCTATTAAAACTAAAGATTAAGGCAAGCAATAAAGTTCTGTTGTATTTTGACTCCACAAAGAGAAACGTGATAACATGAGTAAGACATACCTAGCAAATCAGAAATAAGGTAAGGGTACCGATTATGGCCCGGATCCCCAATATGGCCCACCCCTAGATCTTCCGTTGATGCTACTAGATGTTACCGTAAATGATATCCTCATGACAAGAGAAAGCATTTTTGCGTGACTCATTTGTTTGCGAGTAGCGTAAGTGGCAGCAACTCCAGTTGAAGTGGCGTATTGAGCAAGAAAATATTTTGCTGTTATTTTAGCAAATTAAGAAATGTTTCGTTTCAGTATCGATTGTTGAAAACCTAACCAGTATAACGCATGGATAATGTAGCTTTGTGAGCATACGTGAACATAAAATGTGTGTAACTCAATTTCCTTATGAAAAGACCAGAATTTCAGCATCTTGCTTCTAATAGTCCTGAAGAACCGGCACTGAGTTGTACAGTCATGTGAATCTTGGTTGTAACAACTTTTGTCAGACAGACAAGGTTGCAGACATGCATCTTTGCATGTCGTAGAGCAAATACGTTCATGAAGAGTGTGTTGGAATCATCGCTAAAGATCACGGACCATTTCTTTGTCCCCCACGGGAGACGTGACGTTCTGAACTTCTTCGTTTGTGTTACACTTCTTCTTATTTACACTTATTTTTTATTCTTGTATATTCACTTGTTTTTCACAAATTTTGGCATTTTGTATTAATACAATATTCTTGATTTTGCAATGTCATTTAAATTATGTATGCTTGTAATGTATATATCTCAGTATGTAGCAAATATGAGTAATACAAAAAGATTACACATCACTTTTGCCATATGCTATTATTTTCTATAGCGGACCATATTGGGAATGCCATGTTCCCAATATGGCCCACAGGCAACATTTTAGTTGTCGTTCAGTGCATGTATCACCTCGTCGAAGGATAGGAACCATCGTCCTCCGAGATGGTTGTGTAACGAACGGAATGAGTAACCGGAAAGTGCAATGTCAGGGAAATATGGGGGATGGATTAATGTTTTTCAAGCAACTCGGATAACGATGTCACGAGTGGCCTTAGCAACACGTGGTTTTACGTTGTTCTGAACAGGATAATGCAACTGAGATTCACAAGCATGGTTCCACGATTCTCAGTTTCTCATATACTGATTGTAGTTGCTGAGAGTACACAGATGCATGAACTATTTGGCCATATGGCAGCAATTCGCTATGCACAATACCTCGAGCAGTCCACCAAACGCAGAGTATAATCTTCTGTTAATGCAGTGGTGATTTGGGATGTTTGGCAGAGATGAAGGGGGTTCGTGTGGTGCCAACCAGTGATGACTGCGTTATGTAGTATCGTAAAGAACTCACTTTTCATCTCAGATCAGCACTCTGTCTGGATCCTTTACCTGAAAAAAGTAGCAAAGAAATATATATTTGCTCATGTCGCTTTCTGAGGCGTAGTCAACACATCGACCCACTATATAACTTTTTTTAATCTGATGAAGGTGTTGTCGAGTGGATTGCTTACTGAAAATTTAACACTTTTCCTAACGCTTTACATGTTTGGCCTTAACAGACGCCTTGAATGCATCGTTATCTATGGCTTACGGACATTCTGTACATGGTATGTCCTAGAGAGATTCATTGCCGTCTCTAAATTAGTTAAAACACCGTTGTTCTGTGCGCTCATTTACTAAATCCATACCAAATACCTTGCATATTTTTTATCCAGTTGCACTAGTGTTCGTTCCGAGTTTAAATCGTACAGCATAGATGACCATATGACGCCGTTTAGGATTCCCATGTTTGATCATATCTCACTGCCCGTTTGTCTTTGGTGTCCACTACCAGTCGGCAAGAAGATAAACGTTGACTAACACGTTACCTTTATTTTATCTGTCTCCCCCTCTAAACGAACGGTGTGCAAAAGGCGAGTAGTTCAATCACGTGAAAATCCGACATAACCTTATTGGTTACCTTTATAAGAAAAAATAAGGATCCTGCTTTGCAGAGCAGTTAACATTCTCGCTTTATGTGAGAGTGGTCCTGCTGTTGACACATTATCGTGACGTCAACTGGAAGACTTCTTAAATTAAGAACTAGTTAACTAAGGAACAGCACTATCAGTTACGCCATTCTCAATACGGGGAAGTCCCCTTAGTTTCGTCACTTCTAAAACCAAGGAATCGTGTTTCAAGTAGGTATTAGTACTGAGGATTAAAGTTTGAATCAGTTCATACTTGAATACAGGTAACTATGTACTGAAGTGCGTATGGTACAAAAATACCTGAAAGAAATGTTGTAGCGGCAAGTCGCGTATTGTTAAGGTAAGAGGAAGTAAAAATTAAAAAAAACATCTAATGAAGGTTGGTGTTTTAAAAAGGGGAGAAAATAATCCTCCTAAAAGAATCTACATGCGATAAAAGCAGCCAAATATAGTGATTTCTAAGGTTATTGATTTCAAAACTCGGGTCAGTTTCTCCATCCCTAAGATGTTTACATTGATGTGCTCGCGTGACTTCTTTAAAATGAAAAAAAGCGAACTCATCCGTGTCATCATTCATGCCAATTTCTTCCCAAAGCTATTGGAAGTGTAGTAAAATAAAAAAAAGGATCTTTTAAAGAATTACTGCAAAACCTTTCACCGTGTAGTTCGAGTACTTTATCTACAAAGTTACGGATATCAAGAATAGAGAAACGCCGTACCTAAACATATTCGAATATGCACGAGAAAGACGGACAGTGTGGGTATGAAATTTACGCAAGACATAAAAAAAACAGCTTTTCCACAGTTAAAAACACATTTTATTAAGCATTTATGCTCCAAATGATAAACAGATGTTTAAAATAATTGTATTACGTGTAATGAAAATATTTACCTCAAGATTAATACTGCACAGTTCAATGAACTAAATAAAGGAATAACATATTTTATATCTTATAAGACGATAGCGCTATTAAAATACTCGTTACGGGGTACTTTTGGTACATATCGGTACATATCGGTACGTTTTGGTCACGAGAGAGCACTCGTTTTGGTCAAACAATAAGTTTCAGCATTTTGATTTTACTAGTAAAGTTAACCGACGAACTCCTTTTTTTTTTCATTTGACAGTTCTATTTCTCTCTGATTGGTCCTCGACGTCTCTAGCTAAGGTTTCGTTTCATATTGGAGTTTAAGCACATTGTTTAAACTCCAATATGAACACAATAAGGAACACATTGTTTCTTAATCATAGAGTTTAACCTGGCAAATATTGGCATCTCATGAACTCGCAGAGAAACGACAGAAATGTAATGGCAAACCACCATAAGTTCATATGAACTTTCGTATATTGTGTATTCATTATTAATTAAATCAGCACATATTAAGAAACACAAGAGTGCAACATTTTGCGATACCAAAGAAAACAACAACATGAATACAATTTTAGCTACTCTCTTTAAAGTAAAACCCAAACTGGAAAGCTATATTGTTTATAACCACATTAAAACAGCAAGATATAATAGCCTCAAACTCACGCATGTCATAGAATTAAATTATCCTGCACCACGAAACATTGAACGTGCTAGGAAACATTAAAAAAAAAAAAGTCAATACAAGAGATCTCGTCCATAACCACGCGGTATAACACTTCACTGTAATCCCTTTCAAATTACCCAGTTATTTGCATAGAACACGTTTTCAGAACAATGTAATGTACGCATATATATATATATGCAGTCATATTACCTTTTGCTTCGTTTCATATTCGCAACGTTAACGTGTGAAAAATGATCTGCTTGTTTGCACTAAACTAACATTTCATCTCTCTCTCTCTCTCTCCCTCTTTTCTTCTTCTTCTTCTTCACTTTCCCCGGTAGGTAAATATTAAGTTTCTCCGCATGTTTGGATTAAGCAGTTACAACTCAGATTCCGTGCAAAGAGATTAGCTTTTGTCCATCAGGTACCGCTAATTTCATCTTCGTATTATGTTTCTTATCGCTTCACTTGATTTACATTACGTATGCCATTGCATTCATATTGTGAATCAGTGCCTCTTGTCATCTACGAAATCAATAACACACGGTGTTAATTTACACACATGACTTTCTCCTCCCCCTTACTCGTACACTTTCAATCAAATGCACAATAGTAGACCTTCCAAATGATTAACGCGACAGTACCGTCTACCTGTTCGTTATGCTATAAATAGATGAAAAATATCGCACCATTTTCCAATTTGATTTGCATTACATAAATGAAAAAAAATCGCAATATACAGATCAGATATTTCAAAGAGTGAAGAAATTTAGTTACCGTCAATCATGACTTGGTATTCAGGAGATTAAGCATTTACGTTTAGTTTTCATCTAGCATGACGGAGGTATTCGCTGGTTTCCCTCGCTCGCAAAAGGTAAATGCTTCTGGGATGGTACGTTGAATAAAACCAGATTGATTCATTCCTATATCCTTTCCTTTGTTATTATTATTATTATTATTATTTTACGAGTAGATAATTCAAATGTAAAAGCAGACTACGAACTCGAAATCTTAGCTGACTCGAGTAGTAATAAAGATGAAGTTAATAGTGAAATTGATGTAAGTAAGATGTTGGAGGCAGGCGCAGCAAAGGAACGTTTATGAAGCCTTGATTTGATGAAGAATGCCTTAAGCTTCATAAGGAACGGGAACGAGCAAAGCGAGGCAACGATGGCTAAGTAATAAAAGCGAAGCAAATACCAACCACTACAGTAACTCGAAACGCAACGCCACACGCGGGTTCAGAAACAAAACGTGAGAATATATGGTGTTGTATGGAGAAAAGAGGAGCTTCCCAAGGAATAGAAAACCTCCATAATAGTTTCGGTTTATAAAAAAGGTAATAAATCGAACTGTAATAATTACCGCGGAATCTCATTACTCCCAACGTTACAAACTATTGAGTAATATTCTGGTAGCTCGCCTAAGTGTATACGTAGATTAAATAATTGGAGATCACCAATGTGGATTTAGAATAAATAGATCCATGTTGGACCAGATTTTTGCCTTGAGACAAATCTCAGAGAAAAAATGGGAATACAATGGGACTGTTCACCAGTTTTTTATTGACTTAAAGAAAGCATATGATTCTATCAAAAGAAAAAAACTATACAGTATCCTGGTACAATTTGGAATTTCGAAAATAAAAATGTTCAATTAGTGAGGATGTGTCTCAGTAACCCCATAAGCAGAGTACGGATAGGTAATATAGATAGTTTCGAGATTGGCAACGGATTGGAATAAGGCGATGCCTTATCACCACTACTGTTTAACTTTGCGTTAGAATATGCGATTGAGAGAATAAAAAAAGGACAAAAAAAGGACCAACATTGAATGGCTTGAATCAACTTTTTAGGTAGATTTCGAAGAAAATATACCTATTGAGATCGATACGATATGAAAGTGTATATTTATATATATATATATATATATATATATATAAATATACACTTTCAT
>JAGDQP010000057.1:21210-79185 GCA_022664845.1 Lepisma saccharinum
ACAAAATAAGAAAACTTTCAAAAAGTCGTCAACTTGGATCCAAAATGGCCGCCCCAAAAACCCAATTTCCAAATCATTGAAGGTAGAGAAACGAAATTTTCAATGAAGGTGTATGACCAAGAGTAGGTTACAATAAATGGGGCAAATCTTCCCTTTGAGGGCGCAGCCAACCGTGGCAGGGTGAAGATGTACTCCGTGGTGGTGTAGTGCTGCAGGGAGATTTTGGTTAAGATAAAGGAGGCGCATCCTCTCAAAAGCACTGAAGTTGGGGGGCGAGCCCCGGCTCCCAGCGAAACTTCGAAATCTACCTCAGCCTGTAGGCCTACCGAAAGGGATTTTTGTATATGTGGATGATGTAGATTTAATGGGGTACAATATAGTTGCACTACAATGTAGCCCCGATGTCTTAGTTGAAGCGTGCGATGAGATAGGTCTACAGGTAAACAAAGTGAAAACAAAATACGTGATAACAAGCCGAAACACAGAGAATAACAGGAATAAATACATAAAAATTAAGAATGAGAACAGAGAAAGTAAACAAATTGAAATACTTGGGTGCATATGTAACAAGCAAAAACGAGGTAACGGAAGAAATAAAAAGTCGCTTAACATAGGTCAACGCATGTCTCTACTCAGTCCAGAAACTCCTAATCTCGCGATTAATATCAAGAAAGTTGAAATTGAAAATATACAGAACGGTTATTCTGTTGGTAATACTTTTCGGTTGCGAAAGTTAGAGTATGACCCTAGCAGATGAACATAAATTAGCTGCCTTTGAAAATAAGGTTTTGAGAAGGATCCACGTCCTGAAACGGGACGAGATGACTGGGGAATGGAGGAGACTGCATAACAAAGAACTTCATGGACTTTACGACTCACCTGATGTTGTAAGAGTAAGGAAATCGCGACGACTAAGATGGGCATGTCATGTAGCTCAGATGGGAGAAAAACGAAGATTATATTCCATCTTGGTTGGTAAACCGGAGGGAAAGAGACCGTTAGGAACACCGAAACGACGTTGGGAGGATAATATTAGAAGGGATCTTCGAGAAGTAGGTGTTTGTGATGAAAAGTGGCTTGATCTTGCTCAGGATAGTATCCTATGGAGAACATTTGTTACTGCGGCGATGAACTTGCGAGTTTCGTAAGCCATTGAGTAAGTAAGTAAGTGTTATTATTAATACGAGTATCATGGCTGTTAGCTGGACTTTGTCTGGGGTTCGTTACATAAATAAAATAAAATAAATGCATCAATAAATAACTGGTGACTAACATCAGAATTTTTTACTAGCCAAAACTAGCACCCAGAGGAGGGCTACGCTCTCCATTCGGGATGATATACAATAAGAGAGTAAACTTGAGTTGGTCTTACAGATTGCCTTTCATCTTCATAGCTAGTTATATATCATAGCATTGACGATTTTACATCGGTACCATTATCATTGTCCGTGTAATAGTTTAGTGTTGATCGTTATGGGATTAATTTGACACGTGACGTCACATCCCCATAGTGATTAGGTTAACGAACGAAAGCAATTATCCTTTCGCCTTGGAAAAACTCTAGGTATGAATGATAAGGCACTAGAAGTTTTGCTGTTATACTAAGATTACTGTGGAACATGGTAGCTAGTGATGGAGCTGGTGTTGAGTATTTCTAGGTGGTTGGGTGGAAAGAAAAGACGATATAAATTGGAATAATAGAGGTCATGGTTGTAAGATGTTACCCATATGTGAGTGGTAGTAGCTGGTGACATGTGTCAAGGTGACCAGAAGTAAAACATTGGGCAATAAAGCTGAGATGATGTTCTTAATGTAGTAGTGATTGTTGAAAAGTTATTATTTCATATAATTCTTCCGTTTAATTTAGCAGTTTTATTATGACGGTGATGTGTATTCTAAAATTGGATTATTTTTGTAAAGAAATGGTGTTACTTCTATGCAGTCTGTGAATCCTTTTTCTATCAGTTGTTGTAAATCATTGCATTTGAGATAACGTTATAGTTTTAGATTCTAAGAATTATTATCAAACGTTAAAAATTGATATTATCATTTATTATTGCAAGAGTGATTTAATTTAAATTAAATATTTCATTTAAAACATATACAGTTATTGAAGTAAAATATAGAATTATCTGATGATATATACAATAACCAGAGATAACTTTCATAGCAAACAAACTCCGTAGCTGTGTAAATTAAATTCACTATTAATTACCAAGTAAAATACTTAATGTTCAAAAATTTACTATTTTCAACATTCCAAGTAAAGTTGCTATCTGTTTGCTTCCTAGATTACTACCAGTAAAATTTTCTTCTTTTCATAAAATCATACTGATGTACTGTATAAACAATTCTTCGTGCTAAACACTGTAAACAAACTTGAAGGTAATATTGAATTATTTGCATTGTAAAATGAACCTCTGAGGAGGATATGTACACTGCGAAATAATGCACTTCTTGTCTACCTAAAAAGGGTGAGTGTGTGGTCTATTTTGTACACCTAATAATTGTACATTTTGTGCACTATATGTCCTGGTAGACTGCTGTCCACTTATCTTTGTACCGAACTTCTTGAATATAAAACGAGAAAGGTGAAAGATTTACTGCGTGTTAGGTCCCTTGCTAACAAAGCTATAACTAAAGGGACCTTATAATCCCGCTCAGGATGTCCGTCCGTGTCAATAAAATAAATCTCAGAAACTACAATGTATAGAGATCCTTCAGATGTCGTTAGAAAGGTTCTGGGTATATTAGCTCAGGGCCCCTGGAGCTGTCTTGATTGGTACAGTGATTCAGTGTATCCATCCTATTCCCTAAAAAATCAATTGTTCAAATTGCTGGGCCAAGCTTGGCGTAAACATTATTCGACATAAGTATTGTGGATTTTCCTGAACCTATCACTGCAGTTGTCAGTGTTGCCAGTCTATTTTATAAAAATTAATTCGTAGGTCCTTTGATACCAAAGCTATAGCAAAAGTTAACATTATTCCCGTTCATGGTGTCCAAGTTCAGAAATTCATGATTGGTAGAGTACACAGGTTCCACCTGCCGGATCGTCTGCGTACTATCGTCCTAACCAGATCATTTGGTTTCCAGATCTACCACTAGATGGTCGTAGCTATGTTTCACGTGAAGTTTTAGGTATAAATATTGTAATTTTGAAGTAATCAAATTGTACGTGCAGGAACAAAGGAAACTTGTCGGGGGCCAATTGGGGCTTTTGCCCCGTATATTTATATGAAAATTTGCTAATAGTTTATAGTAAACGTGTCTCTAACGGGAAATACGATATACAGTATAATAGCAAACAATTATGTGTATATGCAGAGATAAGTTTCTTTAGGCTGCGGAGGGAGACGAGGGGATTTTCCCCCCAACCACTTAACCTAAATTCCCTCATAGTTAAAATCAAGCATTTCTCTATAGGGAAGGGTGAAATACAATAGAGAATAATGGTGTTTATAAGCATAGGTATTTTATTTAAAAAAAATAATGATTGCGTGGCTAAAATCCTGTCAAGGGATCTCGCAGCTCTAACTCGTTTTATAGATCGTTCAGTTAAAACAAAATATATCCTTGATCTTAGACTACCGTTCTATCTCCGTTTCCACACATTTTTTTCTTTTCTAGGCCACGAAACCCGCCTATTCAAATACTCACACTTTAGTAAAAATATATTATTTCTTTTTTTAAATAATGATTGACATTGAAAAATTATAGAAGTGATCAATTGTTGACTTATTTAAAGTAATCAAGAAGTTATTGTTTACAATGTATCCTCGCTACAACAGTTATTACATTGCAGCACCTTGTACGTTTTGTACGTTTTATAACCTTGTACGGTTATATACATAGTACTGGCTACCCTGCTTTGACGACGCTCACGACACAAGCAAGGACCATTCTGTTTCTCGTACTTGTAACTTTTTTTTTGAAGTTTGTATTCGTGTTGGTGGATTCAAGAGAAAAAAATTATCACTTGAGTAGCAGGAAGAGCGGAGGGGTGTATAACGCACAACTAGAACCTCACTACGTATCCATAGCAACCGTTTGTCCTTTCTGTTTGATGGGTCCGATACACAATATTTATAGATACATTGTTTTGAAGGTAGAAATATAGTAAAGGCTGTTCGATTTCCGAATTTCAATATCGAATGGCGATATTGCTGGCAAATCAAAGAGCGATCGATACATCGAATATTACTTATCGTTTATACAAATTTAAAGTTTATTGAAAGTCGATTATCGTTTACATCGAAAAAAAATCGAAAACCATGCAATCTAAATATCATTGGAAATTAAACCTGGTTGAAAATAAAATGAATCGTTCGAACTCGAAATTCCATCATATCCGAAACCGTTTATCATAACAAAATGATGATCGATATTGATTTTCGATAGTATCGAATTTTCAGTATCGATATTTTAATCATGCTAAATATCGATTTATTCGTTAATATACTGAAAATGGCATTCCTATTTAGGCCTATATAATTGTGTTAAAGAGGAAGACTGCGTTACAACAAAGGACGGCTGAATGTACTGACAACTGACCCGGTGTTAGCGTGTTGAATCAACAATAAACAGCACGGGAATTAATCTTAGAAGTAAGGATACTTCAGAAAACAGTTTTGCGCGTCTTTAAAGACATGCTTGGATATAGAATAGTGTTTGATTCTGAATGTCGAAACTAAAAAATAGCATATCTATACCCTTCAAATTGATTTTAGAGAAGACGTTCTTAAGACCATCATCAGTCGAGATGAAACTTGAGAAAGGTCGTACAAAACAGAGTGAAGAAGGTGTAAAACGAACGAATGCATCCGTAGTGTAGGGATGTGGTCCGAAACAAAATTCATCTACAGAAACCGAAGTTCCAAATATAAAGATTTTTGCAAGAATCGAAGTAGTAAAAGAAAGAGAAATCACAAACCATGTGACATCTAGTAGCAAGAATAGAAACTGAAACAAAATCTAACTCAAGAATCCAAATTTTAAATAACAATATTATTGGATAAGCAGAAATCATGGGTTAAGAAATGAAACAGAAAGAAAATTATTACTGAATCCGAAATCAACGTGCATTAGTAGAAACGAAATTCAACTTTAAGACCAAATCCTGCGATTGAAACCATATAACCAATCGAAAGATGAACTAAATATATTCTCACGTCTGTCCTATAATTATTGGCGTTTTCATAGTTCGTCCATACTACTATCATATAGGCATCTAAGATTGAAATTTTAGTAGTGTAGTTATTTAAAAACAAAATAGATGTGCTTGATTCACGAATGTTTCGTTACTATGATATTATTAATTAGAAAAATATATGAGTAAAGTTTTCGATATATGGAGAAGGATGGTTCGAATTGAAGAGTACGGGGAAAGAAGGGGAAATGTTTATGAAAAGTGATTTCTCGTGAAACGCATTTTAAAATCTAATTCTCCTGTTTATTCCCACGTACTTAATATTCTAAATACTGCTGTAAATTGTGGATTACTTGAACGTCTGCACTGAAACTTTCCTATTGTGTAGTATTTGTTAAGAGTACAAACTCTTTTCTTGTACTATTCAATTCTTCCCTCTCTACAACAACCTTCCATGGCGCTGCTTTTCGAAATTTACACCAAAGTGAGGTACGAACGGATGTAAAATACAATATTTTCCTGTCTAAGAAATTCTTCTACACTCTCTGGAAATTTCTAAAAATCAAGCACTACACAGTGAGTGAGTGGTAATGCTTCCTCTTGTAATCATGAGGTCTTGGTGTCGATATTTGAAGAGACATCTGGTTTGGAACCTAACATAAGTAATAGAGCCTGTTCGTTGGACGTCATCTTCATTCAATGTAAGACAACGGCAAACCGCAATCGGTTCATTTTACATAGAGACTTTCGAGTTATAGATGTGCCCCAGGGAAGTTAAATTACCATCATCATCATTAGTTTTAAAATATTGTCACGTTTCCGTGGAAACTCCTGTCCTAGTCTAGTGACAAAATTAAAAGGATTTAGCGGATGAAGAAGAAGAAGAAGAAAGATTTTAGGCAAACTGACACATATATTAGAAACAAATAATCATTTCTCAACTTATCTACCTGGATCCGTGAGTGCAGGATTTAGTTCGGTTGTAACTGGTTCTTCTTCTCCAAGTTGAAGATAAGTGATCTGCTGGTGATGCCAGTCTCATTGATTATAATAATCCTCTTCTTCGCTGTCCATTTTGAGTCCTAAGTGAGTGGAGTACTACGCTGTACATTTCTTGCAAGACATTGACAAGCGATGCAATTCCGGGGTTTCTGATATTTTTTATCATAAGAAGGTACTTGTTGTCAACCTGCAGGTTAAGGCCTCGTCGTAGCTATTTGACATAACACTAGACCATGTTAGAAGAATAAAATGTTATCGGTCTCGAAGCATTTGCTTTGCTTTACATGTTATTTATTTATACCTCAATATACTAATTGTGAAAGTTTGGACGAATCTTGGTACACAGATAACATTGCTGCAACATTTATTAATTCATTAAATGTCTTTTTTTTCAACATAAATAAGCTCGAACAGTTTGACTACAGATAAACCGACCTCTTTCTCAACTCATCACTTCCTTTGTATGAAATGAAGATCTAATTGACACACACTTAAATTTTTCCACCTGTCCTATCGTTCATGATCTACGACAAGTCATAATATTGATAGTCTTAGGAATATTTTGAAGTTTGAAAATCAATGTTCAATCAGTACAGGCTAACTGCGTAGGCGAAATCAATAAAATTAAAGTGGAATTTCAAAGTTTTCAGAATAGAGAAACCTGCATAGTTCTTGAATAAACCAATTTCTTAAATCATATCGTTTTCGGTTCCTTTTTTTTTTCCTTTTGTTTTCACACTTAATCTTTCTTAGTGTACAATATTGTCACCACGTTGAAACACCACCATCCCAGATTCAACAAAGTTAAGTTTTCCAGACCAATGTGCTGGAAGCTTCTCCAGCTATATCGTAATCATTATTGCTATCTTGAACAATGAACATTCCTATGAATCAAACTATTTTTGGAGTGCTTTCATTCGTTGCTATAATGAATCCCCAAAGAAGTAGAAATCAGAGCAAAGTAACTTCATTTCATCAAAATGTGGGATCAGGGATTCTGCCAGATTTTCAGTTTAGTGTGGGGGGGTGTAAACCCAAAGTGAGGACGGTGTACGTAGAGTTTTGCAGCGTTTTTATCGATTTTCAAAACTAAAAGTTTCAAAGTTAGAGGTATGTGCTCGACGATTTCAAGGGACGACACCTCTTATTGGGAAGTGTGGCAGAATCCCTGGGTGCGACTAAATATTGGGATGTAAATTACCATTTTCTTATATTTTCACCTAAGATTCTTTTTCACATAAAAGTAAAGATTGTTTTTCACAGATGAAATTGTGCAATCTGTATATACAGTGATAACTACTACTGACAGATATAATTTCCTGCGCCCCAGAATATTGGTACATCGAGGTTCGACTGTATAACAAAACTATTCACTATCATGAAAAACCTTTCAAACTTGATTATGTATAGAGGCAAAGTACAGTTAATATGCTGAGTCTAAAAGAAAAAAGCATTTTCTGGAACTTGACCGTTGTGAAGAACTTATCTTCCTGTATGTTAAACATTGTTATTGTTTCAGACTAGGTGTACAATTATTATATTTATGATAACGGCCGAAGAAATGGTAATATAATTGTACGTGCTGTTTTATTACCTTATTGTTTCAGTGTGTTCATGTCATGAAAATACAGTTGAGTGCCGATAATATTTATATCCTCTCCCCATCTTACATTGCTAAATATTTTGAACAATTTTCTTGACAGGAAATACGTAAACAAAGAAACTGGATACATAGAAATTACAAATAACATTTCTGAAGAAAATGTGACATCTTTCGGACACTAAAATTTTTAAACAAAGAATTTTCACAAATTTCGGCAAATTATCATTTTTCTACTTGTTTGGAATAAGAAGTCACTGGGATTTCGTTTTGACTGAATACACTTAACGTTAATTTTACACAAGCTATGAAAATGCAGCGGCTTTACTGCGAGCAATCGCTTACATTCCTCTGTGCCTACACGTGGCTGTTAAAACGCCGCTGTGATGGGTTAGGAAGTCAATCGGTAAAGCCTTTATTTAAAGTACAATCAACAGACTTATCATGTGCAGTAGGTACGAATTATCATAATAACACATACACGCAGTACCAATTGGCCATAGCGCAGTTGGTACAGCGCTGTCTTAGCAATCGGAAAGTCCTGGAATCAATACCAGGTTTTTTCCGTCCTGACTAAGTTTTTCCAGGGAAACTAGGCCCTGGCCGACTACCTTATAACATCCTCACCCACACCTTAACAGAACCTGAGCCTGAGATGATTAATTATCACAAGTACTGCTAGTTACCACGATCACTGTGGCATTTCCTTATATCAACCCATACGACACATTTTTCTATGGCAAATGCTTCGTTAAGAATGACCGGCGTTTTCAACGTATCCAGACACGTTGAAACTGCATGCCGCTATTTGAATGCTTGCAAACGGCACTGTGAAAACACTTGTCTAAACACGTTCATTTGAAGCATGGGTTTTATTAGAAGGCGCGCTGGCTCGCAGTAAAGACGCGGTTTTCCACGTTCGTGTGGAAGGGGCCTAAGAGAATAAAATATTTTTGTTTAAAAAAATAGTCTAAATAATAATAACGTCAATCCGAACAATCGTTATATTGTTGAATCTCTACAAGGGCCCTTGTACACGAGCGGGGGGAAATGCTGCAGTCCTACCACGAACAAATCGCGCCTTCTAAAAAAGAATCCCCTTGCTTTCAAATGTATGTATGCTCATGTAGACAAGCACATTGAAAAGCATGTGCTTTGTTAGAAGGCGCGGTTTGCTTGCATATGATAAAGGTTGTTCACTCAGCTTGTACCGATATCAACACATAATACATATCTGGTGTAATAAAAAGTAATCCATTATTTTTGCATGACATTGAAGGCTTGACTTACCATAGTTAGAATGATCCGATTTTGGTCACATATGCGCCGTTTTGTTCGATAACGTGTTGCCATTTGGAAGATAATATCATGATGACTCTCTCATAGAAGCCCTTGTCCCTATTGGCAAAAAATTGAGACAGTCGATTTTCACAAGCCTCTCTTGAAGCGAATTTTTCACCAGCAAACGTGTTCGGCATGAACAGGAACAGATGGTAATCACTCGGTGCCAGGTCCTGACTATAAGGTGGATGCATAAGAACCTCCCAACCAAGCTCCCGGAGCTTCTGGCGAGTCACTATCGATGTGTGTGGCCTGGCGTTGTCCTGGTGGAACACAATGCCTCTCCTATTGGCCAAAGCTGGGCGCTTCTGGGCGATTGCTGCCTTCAGACGGTCCAATTGTTGACAGTATAGTTCCGAGTTAAGGGTTTGGCCGTAGGGGAGCAGCTCATAGTAGATAATTCCCTGCCAATCCCACCAAACACACAGCAAAACCTTCCTGGCCGTCAATCCTGGCTTGGGCACCGTTTGCGCCGGCGCACCGCGCTTCGACCACGACCGTTTTCGCGTGACGTTGTCGTAAGTGATCCACTTTTCATCACCAGTCACCAACCGCTTCAGAAATGGGTCGCTTTTGTTACGATTCAGCAGCGATTCGCAGATGGAAATTCCGTCCATGAGGTGTTTTTGCGTTAACTCGTGTGGCACCCATACATCAAGCTTCTTTGTGTATCCAGCCTTATGCAAATGGTTCCACACGGTTTTTTGTGCAATGTTTAGCTCTTGGGCAATCGAAACAGTGCTTACATGACGGTCGGACGCGACAATGTCCATGATTTTATCGACATTTTCGACACTTTTCCTTCCAGTGCGTGGTACATCTTTGACGTCAAAATTACCGGAACGGAATCGACGAAACCAAAATTGCGCGTGATTGGCTGTTACAGTATCAGGACCATAAACACTATTCACATTTGCAGCCGCCTGGCTTGCGTTTTCGCCTTTATCGAAGAAAAACTGTAAAATAGAGCATATTTTCTCTTTGCTAGTGTCCATTTTGACGCGCGCTCACACAACACTGAGTCAACTCATCACAACTATCTGAACAGTGTCTGTAGTACGCAATCTCATCGTTTGAACGCCATCTCGTTGAACCCGATCGGACTTATACAACGCGAGATACAGATCGCTGAAGCCATCCATTGGCAAAATAATGGGTTACTTTTTACTACACCAGATATAATTATAATTCTAATTGCGGAAGCTGTACCTCTGGCACATCCACCAGCACACAGAAAGAAGAACCAATTCTAGGTATACGTAAACCTGTTTCGTAATACATTATATACGCTGTTGCCAAATTTCGTTATATTAGTTGGCTGTGCGAATTAAAGAGTTGCTCTGCCTGAACAAAAAGGCGTAAGACCGCGAACTAACTCTACACAACCCTTAAAATTACATCTCTGTCCCGTAGCTGGGCTCACCAACTCACACACACACAGAAGTGAAAGGGAAGGGATAGCAACATCGTAACCACTCAGGACTCAAACTTCCATAAATCCGACTTTTAGAATATGTTTGTAAATATTCACGGGCCTCAAAACTATATTACTGCCAGCTGTGAAACATTCCTTGTGTCTGTCTGGCTTCTGAATTGTGTTTAACGCTGCTTTATCGTGATCCAACACAGCTCTCCGAAGTGATATTAATTATATTGCATGTCACAAAAAAAATATATTATTTATTTCTGTTTTTGTGTTCTTGTATATTGGTATCTGTGACCCCCAGGCTACATAGACGTGCAGTTAGTTTTCTTTCCTCCAGTTGCGTTGCTATAGTGATGTGGATGAGACATTGCCATGGTGACAAAAGAGTATCGTTGTTCTCATGTGGCGATGATAACGGACAGTCTCTCACTTTCGATATTATTGCAGTTGTTTTCAAATTAATGTAAGTGATAGAGTTTCACATTAGAAAATACTCTATTAAAAATCTTAAGACTTTTTTTTGTTGTTGTTTTGTATCTAATTATTAAATTGGTCAAAAGATGTCGCATTTGGGAAAGCTTACTTTGAACAACAAGATTCAGCATTTTGTTTCGATTAAAGATGACGTATCACTATATGAAAATGCATAAAAATATTTGCTATTACATTTTCTGAGTCACTATTCAGAAGGGTTTGTTTAGAAGAGAGTAATATGTAAGGATGTCTCAAAGTTTACAAGAAGAAATAGCAAAAGTTTTTTTGAAAATTCTCCTTATGTTGTTTGCTAAAGATGACACCGCTGTTAATTCTAATATCTGTTGATTCTAGTAAAAATAATGTTGTGTGAAGAACTAATTACACGATAAAGGAAACCAACTCTTTCTAGAGTAAGCAAGTGAGGCGGAGCACAGTGGGGGAATGTGCATATAAGCTACCACCAGGTTTCAGCAGCGAGTATCATATTTATATGATTAATGCTCCGTCGAAAAATTGCGGCGAGACCTTTCCAAACACCTTCCTACCTTTAGTAGTTCCTGAGTTGAAAGTTGTCGACACACGGATCGAGCGGGAGCATAAGGCTTTACAGCACTTGATAATGAAGCCTAAAAGTGTGAGAAAACAATTTCTGAAGTATCTACCACTCCCTGACCTGCAGACCCTACGTTCGCCACCATCTTTACAAATGGCGCTCGAAATGGGTCCTAAAATTTGAAGTAAATAATAACTTGGAAACAGTGCAATGTTTATACATAGAAAATGAAGAAAGAAAAAAAATAAGAGAGTATAAAATTTCCCAAAAATGGTTTCTGTTTCTTAGCTTTATCGTAATTCTTTATGGAATTAGAAAGCTTTCATTATTTGTTTTAATTTTTCGAGTTGATGATAAGATTGATTTCTGCCACAAAGAAACCTAAGTACGCTCTAACACTACTCAACCAATTTTATAGATCATAATTTTGTTTTGAAAATGTCTTTCGTTTCGTGTTTATAGCCTCAGTGGTTCCGGAGATATGTAACTTAAATTATAGTCATGTCTTCCGTTGCTTTGACGAGTGACTGTTCATCCGGTGTTGATATAATCAGTTATGGCTGTTCTTGTGCAGTCTTGTCTTTCACTCGAAATATACAAAGAAACAGTCAGTTATTGAATAATTTTTGCGACTTTATGCAAAGAAGCAAGTTCCTTGTGCTTAGCTGTAACAGAGATTACATACTGAAAAGACGGTGTTAGATAGAGATTTTGTTTTTAAGACAAAACTCATTCGCTCTGAAGTAAGTCTATTTTAACATCGTGGTCCTCAAAATAAGGTCAATTCTAAATTAGTGCAGCTTGCCCCTTGAATAGGGCTGCCAGATTTTGTAAACCAAAACCCGGGACATTTCAAACATGCATACGCTATACAGGGTGATTGTGTAAAACCGTAACAGAGTCATAATGCAGCTTCTAGTACTCGGAAAACTTGATGATTATACCAAAGTAACAAAAATGATTATACCAAAGTGCATGTCTGGAATCACATGGCGATGCTTCTGAAAGAAGAGGCATCTCAGGAATACTTCTACGGAGGAATGTTCAAAATTTTGAATGGAAGCAGAGGTGCTTCCGTTGAAATAAGCGCTAAATTTTTAACAACTTTTAGATGAAACAATTTTGAATGCCTCATTCTACAGCTACAAGACCAAATTGGTGGTCAAAATTAGCATGGTGTAGAGGGTTTTTGGTACTTTTCGGATGTAGTAACTCAAAGGGAATAGTAAATAAAGGTTCGAAATTAAGATGAATTACTAAATTCGATATGCGGAATCAAACGGTGAAATTTTTCAAAATATAAATGGCATGGGAATACTGATACAGTTACTACATCCGAAAAGTACCGAAGACCTTCTACACTATGTTAATTTTGACCACAAATGTGGTCTTGTAGCTGCCAAATGGAATGAGCCATCTAAAATTGTTTCATCTAAAAGTTGTTCAAAATAAGCATTTGTATCAACGGGAGGAAAATCCACCCCTGCTCTCGTTCAAAATTTTGAAGTTGCCTCTAACCAGCCCCCGTAGAAATATTTTTAAGACTTCCATGCTTTCAGAAGCATCACCATGCAATTCCGCACGTACTTTGGTATGAACATTTTGTTTAAAATATTTCTGAGTACTAGCAATACTGCTTAATATAGTTACTCAGTTGGCATAGAATATTATGATTTTGAATATAAATAACCAAATTACGAGAGTTAACACGATCCGCATAGACCTTCATGGATTGAATACGAAGCTTCCGTTTAGAAAACTTGCATCACGCCATTAGACGCGACCTAGGTTTACAACCAGCGGAAGTACTTCCACTTGAGGGTGACCACTATTACAAACACACCTACATAAAATGGCTAAATCGTACTATAGTTGACATTAGAGAGATATGGTGGAAATTTAGTGTACAACACCGATTTCGAAAGAATTAACCTGCCAGTGTCCTTAGAAGTTCAAGAAACGGCTGTCCTGGCAGCCTGGATTCTGCTCTTGGAACTCGATGATGCGATAGTGAAGTCAAAATTTATTGAATTTGGTGAAATATCCAGAATAACAAAAATTGTCTATCCATCGACTGGGAAATTTTACTTCCCGGTGTACACAGGCAAGCGTTTAGTACATTTTTATTTTCTTAGAAAAAGTGTGCCCCCATTTCTTACAATTCAGAATTTTTGTTTTCAAACACGTCTACAAGACCAAGGAGAACCTACAGCAAAAATTGTAGGCCCTGCCCTCAACAAGACACAACTTTTGCAAGATCCTCCTAATCAAGACATCCCTGAGTTTAATCTGGAGAATTATCCACACTTGTTGGGTGGCAACCCTTCACAAGAAAAAGGAAAAAGAAACTGGTCACATCGCACGCGAAGCCGATCACCTGACGGATGCAAAAACTATACAGGAAGAAGTACAAACTAATGGAGGTGAGTTAATTGATAATAGTTGTGACGATTCACTTGATTCGAGCGAACTGACAGACGAACACAAAACCTTACAAACCATTTTTGTTGTGAGTGAAGCTTCAGTTACTAGTGCACGAGTGAATCATCTGCGGCGGTTGCTTCATTTTTGCAGCAAGAGTTACTTCAGAAGAAGCAACAAGTTTCTATTAGTGGCATTGATTTACCAGACGAGAGTGCTAACACTCATTTTGTTTCTAGTCTTGTGTCCTCGTCTGAAGAAGAAAGCGAAGAAAGGTAATAAACGTGAGAAAAAGTCGTCATTATCTGACATTGTGAACAAAAGGAAATGAGGTACCAAGTCCGCTTCGTCTTACGCAACAATAAAAAATAAAGAAAAAAGCTTTGTAGTGATAGACCAATGCGTTCTTAGACGAATTCTGCCGCTTGGGACGATAACGACGAGTTGGTGGGAATGCAAAGTGATTAATTTCGACAAATATTTTGTAGAGTTTATACATTTTGGTTCCTGTTAGTCTAGGTATGTACTTTATCTCCTTCATACGAGGATGAAGTTAAGTGGCTTCAAAATGTTGACTATGTTCTTGTTGTCCGCTTTACTAAGTAATACGCTGGGGGTTTGTGCCTTCAACATTTCTAATGCTTGCCATCCTGTCAAGGTTTCCAACCTGGCCCAGTGTTTAAAAAAACTGCATTACAAGAATGTGGTGAACAAGAATGGAATGTTCCTTCATACAATACGATATTAAATTACGATTACCTGTCTCATACTGGTATTTGCATCCTGGTTCGCCAGGGTCTTGAGTTCACCAACAGGTTTTTGCATTCTAGTGGACAATTATTCTCCATCACTATTAAGGATATCACTATTAATTGCTGCTATCTTCACAAAGGTACTCACCAAAAGGCGGCCCACGACAACTTTTGGTCTCTGTCCTTGCGACAGAAATCCAAAAACTTAACAAATACTTCATTATTATCCTAGCTGATCTAAATACAACACGGTTAGTGCAAGATAGCTCTAGTGGCGAAAACATTCGTGTGGTTCTACAAAATCTTTACAGAGAATTCCAACTTACGGACGTATGGTCGACGATGTTTCCGACCCAAGTGGGATCCACTTATTTCTGCCCCAGGGTTACTCGCGGCTAGATGTCATGTATGTCTCACATCATTTTCGGCAATACTTATAGTGTGTCCAACTTTAACGTTTAATATTCTATGATCACCTTTTGGTATTTGCAAAAGTTACGTGTGACGTCGCTATACATCTAACGACATCGTCCCTCTGAAAGTGTAAAGAATCTGTGTGTGAGGACCCAAATTATGTTGTTTTTTTTGTTACAAACTTGTGGAACCAGGAAGTTCTGAAGTCTCAATACAGGTTTAACTTACAAAAGTGGTGGTGGCATTTTTTTTAAGTTAGATTTGAAAAGTACACTTTTGCAAATAGCTGCAGACTTTTACACGTCAACAGCAGAAATTACAAAAACTCGGTATCATGGAACAGACGATCTAGTGCAACTCAATCCATGAACGAAAAGAGCGCTAAATTACAAACTATTAATTCATACACAGATGAGAGGGTCCAAATCGTAACAGGTGAACACATTTACAAGGACATACGGGATCACTATAAAGATTTTTTTACCAACGTCAGGCTTCGGAGGGTAATGAATTTATTCGCCCCCAAGCTGACTTGTCGGCTTTAACCGATCTCCAGCAAACTGATTTAGCAAAACCATTTAGAGAGGCCGAAATTATCCAATCCTTTTTACTATGAAAGACCAAGCCTCGCCGGACGTTGACGGCCTTGGTACACTTTGATACAAAAAATTATTAATTTGATAGCGCTCATGTTAACGAGGTTGTTTAATAAATTTCTGCAAGAAAGGCTTATTGAAGTAGACTTCGCTCAAGCTATTGGGTATCTCATCTCCCAAAAAAGGTAGCGCTGTCGATCAGGACAACTTGCGACTCATTTTCCTGTTAAAAACAGACTTTAAAATTCTTACTAAGACAATACTGAGACGGCTTCAACCGTACATCTTAGATATTATATATCCGTGCCAGGTGAGAGTAACTGTTTCTAAAGCTATTCACATTTTGTTAGCTAACCTACGAGAGGTGATACAGGCATATCATCATCAGGTAACTCCCAACTTTATAGCTTTTTCGAGAGATTTCAATAAAGCTCCTCCATCTGTCAATCTATAATACTTGTATCACATTTTACATCAAATTCAATTTCCCCAAAATTTAATTAATTTAGTTAGTAAATTGTATGATGTGCGCACCATCCTATTACAAGTAAATAAAACTTTATTAACTGAATTTAGAATGGAACGGGGCCTGAACAAAGGTGACGCTTTGTCCTCATATTTTATTATTATTGTGCTATTCCCTTTAGTCTTAGACATAAAAAGAAACTTGTATGGCATATTACTTAACAATGCCACTCTCAAGGCCATAGTTTACGCTGATGACGCGATATGGTTTGCGTAACACAAAAGGGAATTAGACATGATTCGAGAAAGACTAAATTTATATGGTAAGGTTTCCAACATTCATAATAATAAAAAAAAGACGCAGTTGCTTGTAATGGACCCCAATACGAAAGTGGATTTCAGAGAGTATGGAGATGTTGAGGGCTCCTTTAAATATCTGGACGTATGGTGGAGTAATAATATATATACAAGACGAGGGCTTTGAATGCTCAATATTTGATAAAAAATTTTTAGAAGCTATCAATAAATACAAATATTGTTTCTCAGCATTATTGACTAGAGTACCGTTTGTTAACGTCTACATCTTGAGTCAATTTGGAAACGAGATGTAAGCTGAGAAAAAAATAATATTCTTGGCTAGCTTAAACACTTACTTTCGTTCCTGCATCTAAAACTTGCTGAGTGTTTGTGTGTGCTTTTGCTATAGTTCCATACAGTGACCTTGAAAAGTAATGGTAAAAGGTTAAGGGCGAATTCTTCAGATCCAAATACGAGAAATGTTCATATGATCGTCTGTCGAAACCCATTTCGTCTTCAAGATAAATGGGATAGGTCTAAATTCGATTTAAAAAAAAAACTTTTTTTGACAGTGGTATATAAAACGAATATATCTCCATAAATCAGAAAGAGAATTGACAACCTGATATAAGGAACTATTTTTTTCTCAAATGTTGCATCGGTTTCTTGGATGGTTGGTATCCAAAATTGATGATGAATAGCATATGTAGTGTTCCACGCAGCATGTAGTGTTGTTAACTGTAAAAGTACACTAGTTTTCGTGACCTAAATAAATAATTACTATGCATTATAACTGATGAACAACTTAGTTTCCTGTGCGCATATATAAGGAATTTTTAGTTGCTTTAATGTCGACTAATCACCACATGAAATTTAGTTAACAAAATTTATTAGTATTGTCAGATGTGCTCTTCAACTTACGGTATAGTTTCAGTTAATGTCGGGACAAATTTCGTTGCACTAATTGTTGCATTTCTGTGCTTCCCATGTGATGTTTATCCTCAATATTGTACATCAAGGATCCTCAAAATGGATATAGTGCCATTTGAAAGAAAATTTGTATTTCTTTATACTAGGTTGGCAACCCTGCTAACACAATGATACCAAATTTTAACTACTAAAATCTATTTGATTAAGATGACTAAGTCCACACGAGTATTGAGGTCGCCTCCTCTATCTACAAAACGAATCACATTTTGAGCAAATATTTACGCAAATACGTTTTGTTTGTTTCTGACAAATTCATCTCAAAATATTTTTACCATCACTTTTGAAGCACCCTGTTTGTCAAGCAAATGTTTAAATATCTACGAAAAGCGTTTCGTTGATTTTACAGTGCAAGGTGTGTTATTCTTCTTCTCAGTGTTTATACGTGAACAGTGGGAACATCACCAATAAATCACGCGAGCCGTGTTTTTCTGTATGAGTAACTAGACCCATATACGTGTAAATGAGTGTCCTTTATGAGTTAAAAAAGTGAGTTAAAAATGTATGTAAGTTCTTTGATATTCTCCAGTTTTCTGAACACTTACGCTCTTGAAATCTCAAATTATATAATCGGTGAATAATTAAACAGTTGATTAAGCTCATAAATAACCTGTTTGTCCACTTATATTCGAAAACAGGTTTAAGGCTTTTGAAATTTTCAAATATGATCGTCTATCGTGACTGAAGTACATAAATAATGCAGACAATCTGTCATCCATCTTATATTCAATTCAGGATTAAAGCAATTGTTCTTTTTCTGTAGTAAAGGAATGCAAAAAAAAAAAGTTACCACATTCAATCATTTAATGACACTTGCAGATAAAGGTAATCAGTTACACGTCGAGTATTATAAATTTCTTGAACACACGAAAATGTATGCAAAATTCATACAACATGTGGTCTTTGTATATCTAACCCAAACAAGCAGGATTGTTAGCTTACATGTATGCAAGAAACTTTAGCAATACCAAGTCAGTGTAGTTCTGTGTAAAATATGTACATAGAGTGGCGCCAAGGTGACTAGAACCTTTTAAATTCGAATTTTCTCAGCCGTTGTTAACAAGAGTAGTCGTTTGGACTACAATCAAAAAGAAAATGATATTTTAACTGACTCATTTGTATGGATCATTGTGTTATGACGCATCACACAGACGCTGTTCGTTTTTACTACGAAACAAAAAAAAAATATGTGGCTTAGGCCTACACCTTTTTTCACTCTTTATAGGTATTCGGGAATATGCCTAGATTGTGGTGCTTTATGTTTCACGTCTGGGACAGCACACGTTTTCACAAAATTTATTCATCCACGCCAGTATTGTGTTTTGAGAAATAACCTGACCGTGATCATAGACATAAAAATTACATCGAAAATCGACGCTACTCTTCAGTCACATACTTCGTTTTGTAGTTCACAATGGTAGGGCGATACGGCATGGTCTAACGATCCAATGCAACCTCAACGACTTCTCTACGTCATCAATAGCAAGATAATTTGAATTGAAAATATGTTAGTCGCTTTGACCGCTACTTAAATACCGAGTTTATGTGCTTTGCGCAGCAAGGACAGCTGGCACAGCTCTTAACTTTAGGTTATCGGCGAATCGAATACTTTCAAGGTCGAAATCGGTACTATTGATTTGCCGGTTGAAGGTTCCTGTGGACGAATAGGTTTCATGAAAACATCAATACAAAATGTTAAAGATTTCTTGCTAAGTGTAGGGATTTTATTGCCAGCACAGTGACTATAACCACATAAATTTACTAACCATATGGTGTTCATATTAGTCTGGGAAACTCTGAAGTCTATTGAATCGGGATCCGCTAAATCTAAACTCCGTGGAATGGAGATCTGTTAAATCTAAATTCCGTTGAATCCAGAACCGTTAAATCTAAAGTCCGTGGAATCGAGATCCATTAATTCTAAAGTCCGTGAAATCGAGATTCGTTAAACCTAAAATCCGTGAAATCCAGATTCGTTAAACATAAAGTCCGTTAAATCGAGAACCGTTAAATATAAAGTCCGTTGAAATGAGATCCGTTAAATCTAAAGTCTGTGGAATCGAGATCCGTTAAATCGAGAGTTTACTGTACATGTAAATAGCTAAAAGAGTAGCGTACACAGCTTCAAATAGAGCTTCCTTCCTCAAAAGAGACCACCACCAAAACATGACAATATTATTCATATTGTAACCTAATTCTGTTGTTAAATTCTCAGTGAATTTAACAGTCAGTTTTGTAGCGACAAACAATAAGTGAAATCTTCTCTTAAAAGATCTTTCAGCTACCTGTCTCGAAGATCAATGGTTTGCCTTATCATTTCCTTATTCACATCACATCAAAATTGCGAACAATAGAATAGATTCTCTCACGCTTTTTTGACGATTCCGAAAATGATGCCCAAGAAACGACGTAAGAGAAAGAGATATACATCATCAGATAAGCAAGAAAGAAGATAAGAGAAATCGAAGTCTCAAATCAAAAGGTGAGAAATTGTAGAGACAGCAAATTTTCTTTCTATCGCCTTATCATGCTTTTGATGTATCTTTCTTCTCTATCTGAGTCTTCTATTCTTCTTCTTGTTCTCCTGGTGAGAAAGATAGAGAGAGAGAGAGAGAGAGAGAGAGAGGCTTTCAAGCAGATAAGAGATGAGGGTTGTGTTATTCTAACAGAAACCGTTCAAAATAACGATGGATGGAGTGTGAGAAGAAGAAGAAGAAGAAAAAGCAACCAGAGCGAAGTAGTGACGTATGTTCCACTCCACAGCTTGAACAGGTTCGAAGAAATAGCTTCAAGCAGTTCAGTTGTTTGTTCTGACAACACGGATCCAACAGCGAGAAAAACGAAATGGCTCTTTCCTTGAATTTGTTCTTTTTTTTATTTCACCTTCTGCTGAGTATTCGAAGGCTCAAATTCAAAGTTGCCCAGGAATGTTGGCTAGCATCGGAAACAAAATGCTGCAATTGAATGGAATAGAGATGGGAGTGAGAGTTTTGAAACACAGTAGCGAAACGCATTGTAGTCTGTGCTATATTTTTAAAAAGTGGAGTAAGAGAAAAACAACCTTCCTGAAGGAGCAGAATGGATATATATTTTTTTCCCTGAGTTATTTCTTACAGCAGGATTTCTGGAATAAAGAAAAAAGTGTTTAAATTTCGTGAGCGAAAATGATTTTAAAAAATCGTGAGTACAAGGTACAGTTTCTTGAGTGCAAAGGTAACAACATTTCTTCAGTAGCTAAAATGATAAATAATTGTTTTCAATGATGTTATGAAACTTTAGACATAATACTGCTAATGCACACAATGGCCTAATGATAATGTAATTCGTATTTGTTCCGCTAGATGGCAAACCATGTTCGCAAATTTACTGCCATCTATGGAGAATTCAGTGTACTACATTCTAACATTCTTCGTGCTACGCGATGATAGATTTTTGAAGATGAATTATATATTTTTTCCGATTGATTAGGCATTATTTTCATGAATAAACTAATACAAATGGTATGATTCCTTGAATAGAACTCAGAATTCGTGGATGAAAGCAAACATGTCAAAATTTCAGGAGTATTTCGAGAATAAAAAGCACATTTTCACAAAATGTTAACTACTCCATGCGATTTCTTGAGTGCTTAAAATTTTCGCGAATTCGTTTAATTCTACTGTTCCTACTTATACGTATTTTTATTGTTTCCTTTTTCGTGTACTCTTTGACCAAGCTGTAATTTTAGCTGGAAATATTGATGAAAGGTTTATAGGAGGGAGGGAGCTGTTATAATCGACAGGGAGTACTAGTAGGTACTAATACATGCTACTTAGCGCATGTACTCCTTTTATAATGGATGTGAATTGGAAAAAGGTAACTAGCACTAGGTTTAAACCCGAGTTTTCTTGATTGGTGAGACATGCACATAGGGAGACTATTCGTCCCGAAAAATCCGTGACTGTACCGTAATTGAGATCTGCGTCCCGTGTTCCGAAAATAATCCTGGAGACGCATAAATATTCCGGTTTCCAGCAGAAGAAGAAAGGAAGGCAAAAATATCGTTTGCATTTATTTTACACAATCATAGTCTCTTCAATTTATGAGCACGGCAAGCGAAAAAAGTTTTGAAAGAACTTAAATACAAGAACATAGATTTAAGTAAGTACAAGATTCAATTACCTTCAAACATCTCTTTCATTGGAACATCACTTTCATAAATGTACCAACTATTTTTCACCTTATTAAACGATGATATTTATCATAAATTTGTTTACAATCATTGCATAATGTTTTGCAATTATTTCCCAGCTCTGTCCATTTGCTCGGTGTAATGCACTAGAATATATCAGAGTGGTGTTTGCTCGTTATTTAAAAAGGATTTATTTATATTTTTCCACACCACTGTCTCAGTTATTCTAATTATTGTTTGTACTCGTTTTCACGTTCCCATAATTATTTCTAAATTTGTTTTATCTTCTACTGTTCTATTCGTAACGGAAGATCTACAGCATATGCCAACTCAATTAACATAATATTGTATATTTCTGTTATTGATACAATTATGAGTAACGCAATTGGGTAATCCAACCCCAACTTGTTTATCAAAATGGTCAGATTAATGTTAGATAAGGTGTCGACGTTTTCAGTGGAAATGCTTTCAATATGATGATAAAATCAGGTGGTGATAAAATTTGTCATCTCTATCAAATGCATGCGCAAACAAACTGTTTTAAATATGCATTACCTGCAAAAGGAATCAGATTACGTGCCTTACTCTTTATTAATAAATTGCATACCTATTTATACAAATTTTTATATGTTTCATTTATCGTATCTTCCATTTTCCTCATCCACGGTATTCCCCAGTATTTTGACTTGTTGCAACTACGTGTGCTTCTTGGAGAGGTACTTCTTGTTGTGTTCTTAAGTTTTCGTAATTCTAATAAATTACTAGTCAAAGTTCTTATTCTGAAGTGGTAATCTGTTAAACAGACGCTGGAGGCCAAAGTGTACCATGGAGTTAAGCGGACTTATAATCATCAATGAAATGAAAGTGAAAGAAAAGTACTGCTTCATTGGAGGAAACTTGCCCAAAACATTGACATTTTCTCGAAGGAAAGAGAAATCCATATTCTTTAAAACTCAAACTAGTTAATATATATATATATATATATATATATATGGAAATTGTTTATATTTTACTTCTAAATTTTATCTTCGACTTTTTTTCCTTTTCCTGGAGTGGGAGGTATCTGTGACGGTTTAGAATGTACTTGTATTTAGAGAAAATAAAAAATGGCCGGCATTTATCAATATGACGGCTAAAGCATATCAAAACTTTCCGTATATTTTTAATATTTTTAATAACTATGTTTAGCTTGTTAACTAGAATTTTCTAAACATTCTCCATTCTGTGTGATTCACTGACTGCGTAACCCCTTGTGCTTATACAACCCAAATTACTTATAAGCTGGGCGGAATTACATAGAAGCTTGTTATTAAGGCACTTGTAATCTTTACATGTTAACAAGGACTCTTTCGTCCTGAATTTTAGTTACAAACGTAGCCCTGTCTAGCCCCTTTTCGTTTCCGTATGAAGGACATTTCTTCTTACGACAAGAATTTCCCGTTGGCTCTTCCAATTTTGCCAGCACAAAAATAAAATTACTTCCTCCTCCACAAAATGTATAAACTGTCTTTTCGATATGCTTAAAAGTAAAAAAAAAAAAAAATGGAATCGGCGAGTTGATAACCTGTCACGATTGTACCCATTTGCGGGCATGGATTTCCAAATACACACTATATTCATGAAAATTAATCGCAGAATGTTGATAAATTATTTTGTTACATTTCAGTTATAGTCAAGATATTAGGCGCTGCCTGCATTTATATCATTGTATTATCTGCGATCTACCGGTAATAGGTATTGCCCGAAGGAGAAATGTAGTTTCGTATTACTCGAAATTAACTGACTGCTGGTCTAGCTTATCAGCACGTGGAATTTTAATTTTTTGAGTTTTAGTTTTAAATCCTTTAGACAATTGTGGCTCAGACCGGCTGGACGGTGATTGGATGAATTGGTGAAATGAAGAAAGTGGGAGGAAACGGGAGAACCCTGAGAAAACCCACACACACAGTGTTTGTCCAGCACAAAACCCACATGGCAAGAGCAGGGATCGATCCTACAAACCCTAGCACCATAGGTAAGCGCTCTACCAATGAGCCACCGCGGCCAAGAAATCAGCGCGTGGAATTCTATAAACCAGCAACTTTTAATTACAATATATTTTTTACAAATCATAAAATAAGTGGAAAGGTTACAGCAAGATTTCTCCTTACACGAAATGGTTATCATTTTAAGTAATTTTTAAAGAAAGTTCACTGTCCTTCTTAACTTGTACCCTATGTGTAATATTAATACAAAATTTTAAGGCTAACTAAAAAATTAATTTCTGGGATGTAATTACACTTGTCTCTTCTGATATCTCCATTGTCTGAGTAAACGCCGTTTCGCATATGTTATCCCGCGGACCTGGAAAGCAATTTGGCTTGCATAAGCACAAGGGGGTTACACAATCACCTCATCTCATAACAGTTTGAGAATTGAAGGAAACTAAAGTTTACAAACTAGGAGCAGGCGGAAACTTGGCAGAGTTTTTAATTAGGACAAATTTAATAAAGGACTAAAATAGTCCTCGGAATTTAGTGTTTTGTTTCCTCCATCAACTTGGAAAATAGTGGCCAATTCTTTATTTTCTACAAGTAACTTCTGAATTGTCACAGTCACAAAAAAAAAAATCAGAAACAAGAAATATTTCTCATCTCATAAGTTATTCTTCGTATGAAGAAAAAGGAAAAGTGTTTTAAATATTCTTGAACTGTATTCGTTGAAAATCAAAGTTTTAATGTTGCTAAGGAGAGGTGTGTAACAAAATGTAAATAGTTTACACTTTTCATCTTGTTTGAATTGGTTAATTCATTACTCATTGTGTAGATGGTGGTTGCGTAATAAATGGACACGTTTGGAAGAAAATTACCTCAAAATGAAACATGCTAAAAAAAAGTTTCATATGAGTTTTGTTTCGAAAAACGTTTCACTTTCGAGGCATGGGATATTGTGCCCAATCAACCTATTACACTGGAAAATAAATAGAAATTCCTCTACTGATCACTTATAGTTTTGTGAAGTTACGGTACAAAGTCTATTTATGTAGGAATTAATTCATGTAACAAATTTCTGTCTGGTATAATTGGATTGATTTCTCGCTAAATTTCTCGAAAAAACGCGAGAGTCTGGAACACGTGAAAAGGGACAAAAGGCCAAAACAGTGAATTTTGTGGACTCTTTTTGGATCATTTTTAATTTTCATTAATTTTGAAAGTAAACTTAGCAGGTGGGAAATTTTTACGAAACAATCGGGAGCATTTTGAGAGAAATATTACGACGGGAACATGACAACATCCTACATCGATTTACTGGATATTTTGTGTGTAAAATAGTGGTGATAAATACCATTAATGCTGGCAATCAATATACAAAATTTATCCCCATGTTTACTACGACATGTTTAACACTACTGATACAGTAAAAGAAATAAAATACATCTTAACATTAAGAGGAATAAAAAATTCCCTTTACATACGTTCCTGAAAATAAGTGGTTTCATAATATACAGTATATAAGTTTATTTCGGGTCTCTTCCCTTTGAATTATCCATTGTGTGCAACACTGCATTCTGTGCTTCAATTATGATATTGATGTTCACTATTGGATACGAAATAGCGGATAGATAGACTTAGGACAATTAAAAATAATAAGTTAGAGTTCCGATTCTACCAACATCCAAAAGATTCGTTGATAGCATTTGGTTCATGAAATATATGATATTTTTAGCATGGGCTGGCAACACTAAAAACAGACCTCCTGTCAAATGGAAACATCCGCAGTATGTTTCTATTGTGTAAAACCATGTTGATGCCAGGTTTGGTGCTCCTATGACTAATATAATGGAAGCAATTTAGAAAAAGGCAATTGCATAGAAAATAGACTGATAACGCTGGCAGGTGGGTTTCTTGGCAACGTAGAGCCTCTCAGTGTTTTTGCATTGTGTCGAACAATAGTTATGTCAAGTTCAGCGCAGCTATTTCTAACTGAATTCAAGCAATTTGAACAATTAATTTTAAAGTAATTTTAAGAAAATGAGCTGGAAATACTGAACTACTGCACCAATCAGGACGGTTCCAGGGATAGTTTTGTCAAGACCTTTCGAACGACATCTGAGCATCTCTCTACACCTGATAGTTCCTGAAGTTTAATTTCTAGACACGGACAGATATACATCATGAGTATGGGCGGATTTATGGGGGCAAGGGGAACATTGCCACCCAGTTATTTCAAAATGGCTTTAAATGACTCCCCGGAATAGCTTCCACTCTTAAAGTAATTTGCCCACCCCCGGGTCTCTCTCATAAATCCGCCCATGAACTCCTAAGTGGGATTGTAAGGTCCTCTTTAACTATAGATTCGTTATCAAGGAACCTACGAACTTAACTTCATTTTGGCAAAACTGTCAACTCAATTTCATATACAATCCTGGGCCCAGGAAGAGAAGCTCTTATTCTCAACTTTATACTTCATATCACACAAAACCCCTCCAAGATTTGTGGATTGATGTTTACCAATTTCTGTATACTGGTAGTGTTTGTACTGGGTGAGGTTTATAAGGTTTGATAATATAGGAAAATTATATCATTTCTATGGCAACGGTGCCTTAATAATAATAATAATAATAATAAACATTTTTATACGTTACGTAAAAATGGTTAGACCTATTACTTCCAAAATTAGTATGGTGATAGAATGGACAATCCTCCATGTTTTAGCCTCACCAGTTCTTTAAGTTTGTTACATGAGCAATGAGACTCAATTTTTGAAACTTACTTTCACTCCTTATGTGAGGGTCGATAAAACTCAAACCGCATTATAATGTAAAATTATTTACCCAGGGTAACAAGAGTGAATTGTATAAGAATTATTAGTCCGATATAAGCCCAGCTTTAAATAATAATGCAAGAAAGTACTCTTAAACCGTACTCAAGTGTCAAAAGAGTTGCTGTTTCCCATGGTAACGAGCCTATTTAACTTCCTAAAACCTTGCGTTCCATGTCAACCAATCGTTTAGCTGAATTTTGGCAACATCGCAAAAGATGAATAGGTCATAGTATATTTTTAGATCTTGATCGTGACACTAGATAGTCTTGGTTAATTTCACTAAATCATTTCTGATACAAGGAGAAATTTTAATTTTATTTACCATTATAAAAGATACCGAGCGGCCGTAGCTCAGTTGATAAACCTTTGGCTTAGCAATCAGAAGATCCTGGGAACAAGTCTAACCGCCGTCCGTCCTGACTAAGTTTTCTTAAGGGATTTCCTCATCCACACCAGGCAAATGCCGGGATGGTACACACAAAACTAGGCTCTATCCTACTACCTTGCAACGTTCTATCCCCCCAATCCTATCCTGGCCTGAGAAAACTAAAGGTCAGCAATAAATTCAAATTCAGAATTACTGTAAGAGGTAGATTCGCTTCAAAGTAAAAATCACAGTATCTAAAAGTTTTTTTTTTTTCAAGCACTCATTAGTGCTTTCCACGGTTTAAGAATTTTTAGTAAATTTAGGAGGTGTTGTTATTTAGTAATTTATCAATGTGCGTTCAATGTTGTTTTCCTTTTTTTTGTTGTTGTTGTTTTTTTCACTTTGTTTTCTATGATTTCAATCCGTTAAGTTCTTTACGAAGACAAAAAAGAAAAAAGGAAATAACAAGAAAAGACAAAAATGGAAAAAATGTATAAAAAACAAACATCAGAAGAAACCAACAGAAATAATTAGAAACGCAAAATTGTTACCGAACGAACAAAAGAATAAAGAGAAAGAAAAACAACCAAAAAAAAAAGGAGAAGAAAATGGAACATTGTTCGAGGCTGAATTTCTAAGTAAAGACAAAAGTGAGTGGAAACAATTGTTGGCACTAATCCAAGGATTTAAAAGTGTTTTTTTTTCTTTCTTTCAGAGAAAGGGTAGAAGTTTTTGACATGGATCAGGTCAGGGGCGACAGCAACAGAAAAATCGATTCCCGACTTGGCAACTCAGTCAGATTCATTCGTGTTCTTTTAAATGAAAAAAAAAAGTATCTCCATTCTCTTTTTCCGGTAGTGATATAAGAGAGAGAAGAAAAAACATGATACCTTCCCCAGAAACCGACAGAAATTCCTTTATGGTCGTAAAGGGAAGATTACTATTACATTGCCATCTATACCACACATAATTTATTATATTCAGCATGACAATTACTAACCCAGATTTTTATGTCGCCTCCAGGAACCAAAGGGTTCAAAAGTTTGAGGTAATCTTTTGTAACCCGAAATATATGCGACACAAAATTAAAATTGTCATATTTTGTACATAGACACACTAAGGTCCAGTTTCTTTGTAGAAAATATGACAATTTTGTGACACATATATTTCGGGTTATATATAAAAGATTACCTCGATTTTTTCTATTCGTCAGTGTTACTTTGATGCTTTTGCTTCTGAGCTACACATATCATTTCCGTCTACTGCAACTGGTCACGACGTAAAAGATCTCCTTGCTTCCTTTACAAAAATATGCCTGGATTAATATCAAGAATCATACATATGATTGAAAGTGATAAACGTCTTCAGGTTTATTGAATTTGTCTTTTTGCACCGCAACTTGTAAAAATCCCTAGATCTTGGACTTACAAAAATATGTAATTCATTCTGTCAAACATTATCTGAAAGTTATATAACTCCATCACTTGATATATCTAATGATTCACATCACTACGGAAATAAAACAAAATAATACTCGTGTCGGTTTAAAACATACATTTTTTTTTTAGCAAATAAACTTTCTGAAATGAATTAATCCATTTAACACAAATTCATCCAATTACCCATTCCTGCAATTCCAAGAACTTTTCCCGCCCTTTTTTTCTGTAGAATTTATTCGAAGCTTTACATCTATCAAATCCTCGTAGGGAGAAGGGAGAAATTTTGTATCTGTGAACAAATTGAAAATCTATATAATAGTAGTCATATGTAGAGAATTTAATTTCAATAATGTTGTTTGTGGTTTCGTTACACGAAAAACCGTAAAGGAAATCCGAATGTAATGTTTTAAAACATTTCACTACTTGAAAGGATAAATTGATTTTAGTATACAGCAGAAACTTTAGTAACTTCGACTTTATCACTTTATCCGAAACCAGATTTAGAAAACTGATCCTAGGTAATATGCAAACAAAGTTGTAACCACTAATCTATATTTTACAGTAACTTATATACAGAGTATCCATGAAATATTGTCCGAAACATTGTGTGATGATTATTCAGATTACAACAAGAAAAAGTTTCCTTTGAAGAAATTTAAAATTATGCATAATTTGAGAGCTACAGGCGCTAAAAGTTAGAGCTGCATCGTCACAAATGACGTCACATCTCGATACCTATTAACGTAAGCCGTGTCGGTTTAGTTAAACAAATCATAGGTGAAGTAGAACCCGATGCATCCATATAATAAATGTTTATGATATATATATATATATATATATATATATATATGGGGAGAGGCCTCATCCACTAGTGGATTGAATATAGCTGTGATTTATATATATATATATATATATATATATAGAGAGAGAGAGAGAGAGAGAGAGAGAGAGAGAGAGAAAGAGAGAGAGAGAGAGTCATATAAACAAGTTTTGCAACGTGAGGAACTAAAGGAACTAATTTGCTGTAAAAGGAACAAATTTGTTTAATAGGGCAAGCATACAAATCACAATCGTCATTAATTTTCAAGATATGGCGTCACTTGTAACGATTCCGCCGTCACTTAGACCGCTTGTAGCTCGGAAACTAGACATATCTCGAAATATCCTTTTTTTTTCTTGTTTTGATGTGAAAAAATCATCTCCCGAAGTTTAATGGCATAATTTCATTTACACATTGTACATTCCATTTTTGAATATCGCGCCTATTTATATGCGTCATTTATATGTCGATTCCAGAAGCCAAAGATTTTAAGTGCATTTTCGAATAAAAAAAAAAGTTGAAGGTAATCTTTCATATCCGAGGGTAAGTCAATATATAAGCCTCTAAAAGAAATATCTTCAAGAGATATGGCAGATTTATGTTACAATGATAGATATAATATGTAGGACTTCAAGTAAGACTGTGTCTCCTTTGTATTTGATTATATTTCCGGATTTCAAGTACTTTCCTACCACGAAACAAAATATAGTGATTTGGTTATCTGGTCAGATAATAGAATTTAGTTTTAGAAAAAAGAAGAAAACAAATATCCGGAAATTTATGTAGAAAATTTGTGAAAATAGTACCAAATTATGGAGAATAACAGGAAAAACAAGAAATGCCAACTTTTAAAGAGTAATACGAAAAGGAAAATCTCTAAATTTTAAATTAAGTTTTCCAAGCACACTTACAAGACTAAGGTAAGTTGTGTTGAAACTAATATAACATGTGTCAGGTTATGTAATAAGAGAAACAAAGTGGATGTTCTCTAGTTATTGTGTCTATTTCGACGCTGATATTCTAACTAAAGAATCCGTTTTCAAGTCTTCTTCTTGTTTCTGCTTTCTCTCTTTCTCTGTCTCTTTCTCCCTCTCTCTTTCTCTCTCTCTAATATTCCTGAGGACTGTATGGCTTTAGGACTGTATGGTTACCTAGCTTTCCGCGTGAATATATCGGAAACTATTTAAAAGTGTAATATGTAAGCTTTTCTTCATTTTGCGATCAGAATTTAGTATCCTATTTCCTTTCTTGTGTCTTCAACTTTTATCAAGTATAGTTGCCCAATTGCATACTTCAAATTAGTAATATAAAAATTTAGACGAAAATATTGCTTCATATTTAACCGTTTGCCCACTTCAATCAAATTCTAATACTTCTTTCTTTGGGTGGTTTATTCATGTTCCTTAGAAAAATGTATGTACAGAAGATATCTCTGGTAACACAGCACAAAACGTCATTATGCGGTGTCAATATACTAAGACAATAATTTTCTTGATTTGGCTATAAGAATTTCAATTACAAGTACCAAAATTATGTAGACTTACCTTGACACGGATTTTGTATTTAAATTTAACATAAGGGTAACATAGAATAAGGTAGTTTTAAAATGAGGCATTTTTCTGTGCAGGAAGCACTCTTCTAAATTACATGAGTATAAAACTTACCAAAAAAAAAATTCAAGCTTGTTTCCCCTTTTTTTTTTCAGAAAAAAAAAGCATTGATATTGTTTCTATTTCATATTTTTTTTTCGAATGAGCTAAACAACGTGTTTAGAAATAGCGACGAAACGAAAAATATAGTCTACATTTTTTTTATGTTGCTGCTTAATCAAGGATATTGATTTTGTATGTTTGTTAGAAGCTCTTTGGAAAATAGATGTTTTAATAGGTAATGGATGGTGGGAGGGAACCGGATATTAATCGGATGTGAGAAATGATCTGTGATTTAATATTCTTGATGGGGTTTTATGGAAGTATGATCACTGGTTTTCCAGAAGCTTCTAATATAGATGATATTTCCTACATTACTGCGATAGCACTACAGAATATTACAACAAGAGATAGAATTTTTCCATGTTTTCAATTTCCTATGTATTTAGAAGGAAAGGTTAAAAACAAAATTAATCAATCATTATTATCATCGTCAATAGTATCCTAGTGTTAGTAGTTCATTTGTTTTGGAGATATTTTGAGATGCTTTGAAATCTGCTGACCAGCGGTATCACTTATTCCAACTCACG
Source organism: Lepisma saccharinum (assembly GCA_022664845.1). NCBI lineage: Eukaryota > Metazoa > Arthropoda > Insecta > Zygentoma > Lepismatidae > Lepisma > Lepisma saccharinum. The sequence goes on from JAGDQP010000057.1 coordinate 52,530, forward strand.
CTTTCATAGTGATGTGTAAAATAGATTTTAGTAGGCTCCATGTGGAGTAGGTTCTTGTCTGCTGATAGATCCACACTGAATAGTCCAGTAGATTGAGGTCCAGTGAGTACGGAGGCCATTCTTCTCTCATTACAAAGTCCATTTTACTCTAAGGTTCGATAACTTTAAGTCGACAAATTGGTGCTGAGTGCTGTGGAAATGTTTAGTACCATACAAGGAAATATTATTGGTTCTGGATATGAAACAAATACATGATCAGAATCTTATTTTTCTAGAAACTATGGGCTAACACTTTTAACAAAAAAACAGGTGGTGTTTGTTCTCAGTTAACGCTACTCCTGAAAGAGGGATGATGGTAGCTGTTTACGTCTCTATCGGCAATACCATTCTAACTATATAATTAGCTTTCAAGAGACTGCTGTCAGACACTTTATCAATTGGGACAGTTGTGAACTTGATCAACTGTGAAACACTTCTCGTAGAATATAAACTGAGTATTCAAAACGCTCACAAGGAAGGGTCATGAATGTGTAACAAGGACTTCTAAATCAAACATAGTCAACTCAGAAGAGATAGCAGAAATATATTCAGACAATAAAAAAAATAGGTGTCATGGACAACGGAGAAGCCCCGTGTGACCCATAAACCCTTTCAAAATAATGTAATTTTGAAGGATATTTGAGACTCAGTGAAATAGTTATTGCATCAACGCTACTCATCGGAAAGTCATGGTTCATATCCCATTCTCTTCAGAATAAAACAAGATTTCCGAGGATGTCATGCAGTTGCGCTCATGACGTACGCGGAGAGAGAAATTTTGAAGATCGAAAATTCCCTTCAAAGAATCCCTTCTATCCATTTTGGCTCCATTTGGAGCAGCCCCGCGTAAGAGCAGACAATCGAAATATATCTCGAAAACACTATGTGGTATAGGAAATGAGTGTAACAAGTTTCGTTTCGATAACTTCAATAGGTATGAGAGAAAAGATTTTATACCAATGCTTTATGTATATACGTAACCAATCGATGACCTGACCTATAAAAAGAAATTAATATAAAAATTTCGTACCTTATTCTCTTTGGAATGAAGCAAGCTTTTAAATACAGGTAAGTTAATTTACTCGAGATTACATAAACGGGAAAGCGACTTCCCCATGAAAATTAGTCGTTAGCGTGGGAGCATATAGAAAGCGAAAAACTTGGTTTCTGTTGGGGCGTAATTTTTAAGGAACCTCAGGGTGCTTACGGATTTTTTACCGCTTAAGTGGCCTTCGTGTGGCAAGGAGGTCAACATCAAATGAGGTGGTCTTAACTAATGCACTTGAGGGTTTACGTTTCTGGTTCTTTCAAGCTTAAAAAGATTTGAAGTGCTAAATTTTAACCTGAAAATTGTGTGATATTTCGTACAGTTCTTGGTCAAAGTATCAGTTATCGTGAATTCTTCTTCTTTCCATTGATCGACATGGATCTCTTCAAACTTCTTAAAGGTCATCACGAAGGATTTATATCCAGCGTTGAGATATTCGACTCTCTTGCTTGCACTTGTGCACACTTGGGGGCTCTCGTTTAAGATCTGTCTGACCATGGGGAGGGGGAATTACTTTAAAAGCTATCGTTTAGAATGAAACATTTAAAGTCATTCTGAAATTACTGTGGGGACAATGCCCCCTGCCCCCCCCCCCCCCCGTAAATCCGCCCATGTGTCTGTGTAGTGTACCGGACTTTTTTTTAAACGCAGGTAGACACAAAAGAAAACAAGTGGAGCCCTGTTGCCGAAAATTTTATAGGGGCTTAGTTAAAATTTTATATAATGTGGCAAGACTTACCTGGGAGACAAGCCTACATTACGCCACAGGAGAGGGGGGATAAAGAGAACCGCTATTGGACTTGAAGACAAGGCACTGAATACGAAAATTGTTTTAGTTTGGGAAAAATTAAAGATTTATTCCTGGAGACAAAGAGGGGGTGGGAAAAATCTAATAACGATGGCGACAAAAATTTTATATCAAGGTACTTTTCAGGTCAAAGAAATACAAATTTAACATTAGTTTGTACGAGGTAACATTATCGCGATTATATTTTTAACTGCTTTCTTTTTAAGGTCACAAAATACATATATTTTAATAATTTGTGCGATTTCCATAAATTGTGTCCCCTAAGGGGCACGGAAGACGATAGGGGGAAATTATGATGTCATAGGATCGGAAATGTGCAATAGACTTTCAGCCATTGTTTTGGAAGAACGAATAAATGCATATCCTACATGTAAGGGGCAGTTAAATGAAACTCAGCGGAAGTAATCTAATGACATGTCATTACTCTCCCCATTGACAAGACTCGCTACCTTGCGCTGCACGCCTTATTTAATGAAACGGGTGAGGCGATTGTGGGGGAGTGTGTGTCCCATGCCTGTGTGAGTGATGGAAATTTACAAAGAAGAATAACGAGCAATGTTCCGCTCTCTCACGGTCGAAAGTCTCACGGCGGCGACATTCACAGCAAAATGCAAGGTGTACAGGCCATTGTTTAAGTGCTCCTGTCAATAGAAACCGAGTGTCAACATTTCGAAGTGACTAATCGTCTTTGGAGAAAAATTCACAAGAACAAACCCATTTCGTCGTCACGGTAGCCAATATCCAGATGTTAAAATAGTGTTGGATGATAGACGGATTACCAAAGAACAGTTGGACGACACGACAGGCTGCATTACCAGAAGGTGTGCACTCAGTGATTGAGAAACAAAAACCGTGTACGGTTCTATCAAGAGAATCTGGACCGCTATCAGTTTGGAGGTGACAATTAGCTGCTTCTCATTGTTACAGGGAAAGAGACATTCTACCATCACTCTGTACCTGAAACAGGCTGTGCCAACACGCTATTGAACGGGCAAATATGCAGGTTCATCACCATCGAAGAAGAAATAACAATGGACCAGTACTAAAAGATAATAATGACGCTGTTCTTCGATCATATTGGATCTATACTTACAGAATTCTTTTAGCAAGGTGTGACCATCGTTCTCGCCCGATACATCAACACCATTCTATCAATGAGACAGCAGGACAAAAAGTAGCATGGTTTCCTAACGATGGGAGGGAGCTATGCTCTTTCACGATAATGGTAGTCTCCACGCAGGATAGAGTACGCAAGTTGCACGTCGCAAATGCTACTGGGTGCTTCTAGTTCGGTTCTGTTCCCATGCGATTTCCATGTTTTGGGGGAGTTAAGGGATAGTATGAGAGAGCTTGGCCAAAGACGTGTAGGAGAGGATACATCCAAGGATTATGAGTCGTACAGATAAACAGCTTAGTACACATATAAACTGTAGAGGGGAACAGTATCAAACTATAATCGTGCTATCTAACAGCAGAAGTGTGTACTAAGACCTGATCCAATTTTCAGCATTGTCGCATGAGCACAGAGCACAATGTCGTAACTGCTGACAGAACAAACACTTCGGCTAACTTCGTTCCAATTCGGAAATCACGAGTCCATGTTCAGAAGAAAACGTTTTCCTTAAACAAGTAGCACGGGAGCGCTTCTCTTTGACGTACTGGTTGTTCTTGAAGTTGTTGGGGTGGCATTTATATTATTTGTATTTACGAAATAATATATAGTACATTCCACTAACAAGACATCACTAATGTCAACACATTATAAGACCTTGTGTTGCTTCCCGATGTCGCAATATTGACAGAGACGAAAGAACAGTCGGGTTTTTGATTTCCCAAAGACAAAGACAGCACGGCTCTAGATCTATTATGAACGTACATTGACTCTGTAGATTTTGCTGCCATCTTTTGAGAGTAATAAGCAAAATGGTGATGCTTGTAATACAAAGCTCAGTCGCTATGCCCCACTACTAGACTACCTTATCTCAGTTCAAACTGTTGTCTTACATACAGCTTGACGCTCCTATATATTACTCCATGGTACAGCATTAGCTCCAATCACAGCTTTAATAAGTCTTCGTAGAAGCATCTATAGTCTGATATCTCTTTGGGAGAAGTGCGTTACCAGTGGTGGATATGTACCGAATTATATTGAAAGTTCGCAGTATTTTGCAGTTCAGTTATCGCCAAAAATGCAACGTCATGTGGCTATAAGGAAACGCTCATAACGTACGTGATAAGCAACGCACTATGATTACTCGTCAGATGGCCTTTCTTGTGAAATACTGCTTTTGGACATACAAGACAGGTCGGTCGTTAAGGAGAATCCAGTGTCAAACGCAGGTCTGTCTTTAGATGTAACAGTACTACTTCTTTAACTGTTGTTTGACAACTGCTCATCTCCTGTGAAACAAGGTATTCGTGCCTAGAGAAGTGTCTGTGTCTCAACACCCGGATATTTACTTGTGGGCTTATTTGAAGGATTGGGTCTGCTGCAATCCAGTTCCTCGTGATATTGTCCAAAAGAAAATGGACATCAGATCTGTGTTACATTCACTTACTTGGCACAGAATTTTTGGCAATTTTTATAAACTTCCAGTCTAGATGCACAAAATAGGTTCGGGGCTTGATGATTCATAGATTTATACACACAGAGCGCTACGTAACTTTTCATACAAGTAAGATCTTTCTAGCATCCTGTAACTAGGCTAAAGAAACTATAATGTAGTATTGCCGGGGGTAGAAGTAGGCGCGGAGTGGTAATTGTTGTTATTGCCATTGTAGTATCATAAAGCATGATTTCTAGTACATATTTTCGATCCGAGTGTCCGCCATGTTTTTCAACGACCCATGAGCGCTCCTTTCTGTGAATCAGTGGCGACGAAAGGAAATCTGGAACCCAGGGCAAGTGAATTTGATTGATACACATTCGCGAACACAATCGTGAGCGCACACTGCTACTGTTGGCCAGAATGTCTTACTTTACGTTATTCCGAGCCCTATGGGAAAACTGGGGTCACCGCGGGGACTCACCTGCTAAGATAGATATCTCCTCGCTCACTTGCTGTAACCTATACATGACAATGGTTATTCGGATTGTGGAGCGTCATGCTTATCAGTCATTAACAATCAAGGGCACAAGTAAGAGTCCTGAGGAAGGATAGCTATTGCGTCACCGACTTGACTATACCATCGATGTATTCCATTGATTAATCTTAACAAGCGATTATTAACTTCCGTCGGCGACTTGCAGGGGCCCTTCGGCAGGTGGATCCCGGGACGTGGGCACTTCACCGTGATCCACAATGCCAAAAAATCGAAAAAAATCCGAAACTTGCACTTTGGCACTAAAACTCACTCAAATAAGTAAGATTAAGGGCTGATTTTCATGAAAGCTTGCGTTGCTTGAGATTTGGGTTAATAGCCAATTGAAACACGTGCTACACTTATCTTACAATAAAACACGTGTTTCAATTGGCTACTCACCCAAATCGCAAGCAACGCAAGCTTTCATTAAAATCAGCCCTAACAATTTAATGGATAAAAAATATATTTTGAGTGAGAAACTGTTGCCAGGTCATAGAACATTTTTAGGCTAAAGAGTATTCTATTATTGAAAACTCAATAGTGTCTGCGTGTGTGCGTGTGCGTGTGTGTGTATGTATGTTTGGGTTCTGCTTCTGTAGTTCTCGGACCAGATACCAAAGTTTGGGATATGATTTCTAATGACAGGGAGCGTTTTATGTTTCATTACCGAACAGGACCCATTATTTTAAAAGAGGTCTAATGTAAAAATTGAGATAATTGAGTTGTTCTTTTTGGAAACGTATTATACACGTTAAGGCGATAAAAATGAGGACAGAGTTGCCCGGAGCCTTTGTTGGGTCCCAGGGCCCCATTATTATTAACAGAATCCCAATGAAAAACTTTTGATATTTGCATCGATCTTTGGGAACTGTATTCTATACTTTGAGATAAGAGAAAATGTTTACGGGTAAAAATGGTCTGGGGCGGCATTTGGATCCAAGGGTTCGTAATGTGACCCAAGGCCCCATAAAATTGAACATGGAAACCCATTAAAAAAATGAGAAAATTATACATTTCTTTTCCTTAATTGTTCTGGTATCATTATAGCAAAATGTACAAATCTGTTTCTGAATATATTTGGGAAGCCTAGTATAATCATGCAAAGACAGTCGAAATGATCTACACCAGCGTTTGTCAACCTTTTTCACCTTGCGACCTCCTATCACCATGCGTACTAGCCGGCGACTCCCTTTAACCATTACTTTCTAGCCGGCGACCCACACCTATTTAATTTTCTGGAATATTTGCTTTTCATTTCAAAACAGAACAGTTTATTTCCTGTATTTATAATATATATTCTAATTATATTATCCAAAACTACTCAGCAAAGTACATTATCTTTAGTAATTATTAAAAGCAGCAATCAAAACAAAATACTTTCTTTGAAATTTATTACCTTTAACCTACAGAACCCTAGTTAGATTTATTTTTCACTTTCCCTCGCGACCCCCTTGCACATATCTCGCGACCTCCAGGTTAAGAAACCCTGATCTACACACATGACCCTCAGCAGTGCAGCGTCATGCACTAAAACGCTTGTTTTGCGAATCATTTCAACAAGGACAGGATCACTTTCGGGGAGATTAATAGTAAGCAAAGAACTGTAATGTAAACCCAAGCATAATAATAATTTGTCAAATACGCATATTTGCGATTAATATTTTATGTAAGGGAAGAAATTATTAATACATAGTTTCTGGAAAATCATTTTCACGGTAAATTAATGTCTTGAAAACAATACCTTATTATATACTTATTACGAATTGATGCGTGATACATGTTCATGTTTTAAAAGCGGCATATATTAATTTATGTGCTTCCTAAATCTAAATGAGCAGATTTTAATAGAAGTTTTCTCTCGTGTCCATGCAACAGTACTTCAAAGTGTACTTTGGTTTCAAATCATCGTGGGAAATGGTTGCGAAAGCTTTGTAACTCAAGATAGCTTCTGAATTCGCGCGTCTTACATACAAATTATTTAATTTATTGTAAAATATTTTGTGCTATTTTTCTTTGCATTAGGGGTATGCTACGGTTTGCTTAACCAAATTATAGTGACCTGCGAAAAATAATTGTTAGAAAAAAGTTGTTAAATTTTGTGGACAAATGCAACATGAAAATTACATTTCTGGGACCCCTTACTTTACGACGCGAAAAGTAGAAAAAAAAAATATAGGAAGTAATTTCTTTCGTAGACAGATACTCCAATCTGTTGTCTAGACGCTTATATACGAACTTTGCCCGCACTGCAAAGATGAATTTTCGATTTTTTTGCCTGCTTTTTTTTTTTTTGCTATTATGGACCACTTTATACTACTGTGGCCCACGATTAGAAGTGACTATTTTGCATCGCATACCTACAATATGCTTTTGACTTCCGCAATAACGGTTTAGAATATAACGTGCTTAAATATAAAAGAGGGCGGGCATAGAATTAGTTGTACCCATTTCTTGATTTATAAGAATTTAAAATAAATTTATAAGATATTTATAACAAGTATTTTTTAAGATGTTTAAGAGATTTACTAGATAATGTATAAAGCATTTGATTTGAAAGTTATTCAATGGCATTGAAATATCTTTTGTATCTCTTGCAGGTAAGTCTTTGACGTGAAACTTTTTATTGCTGAACAAGAAGTACGAAGTAAGTAATTTATAGTCATCACATTTTTGAATCTTCTTCATTCTGCGTCCTCCTTTACCATGTATTCTACACGGCGACCCACAAAGGTATTTTTTCTTTATATTAAGAGGTTCTATTTTACTTTGTATTAATTAGCCTCCTGAAGACTTCAACACACACACACACACCTGTCAAGAAACTTTTGGACTTAAAGCAGCTTATAGATGTGAAATTCAGTTCGCTTCAGAAACCAGGTCGTCTGGAAATAGTTCGTTCAAAAAGATAGTTGAAACGAACTACCGGTAATTCGTTCAGTTCATTTACTTCGCAAAATATAACAACCTACTATAAAGTGAACACATCCAGGGTTACCATACGTCCTCTTTTACCCGGACACGCCCTTTTTTAATGAGTAAAATAAACACCCGGGCGGATTTTCTCCCACAATAAAATTGACCGGGTTTTCTAAAAATTCGAGAAAATGGAAAGTTCAAACAAAACGTTCCATCTCGATTCTTACAAACCAACTCCTGGAGCAGCTGAAGTGACCTTGATTTTGCTCCCACAATTTGAGTTTTTCTTTTTTACTGTGGTAGCTATTGTGTTACCACATTTCAAGTTGTCATGCAGTATCGAAAGGGGTAAATATTGATGATTCTAAATGCTTTGAAGATATTTGATACCTTAAAGTTTGTGAAGAAAAATGAAACTCGAGAAGCTCATGAAAAGATGACATTGCATTTTATATCAGGTAATAATGCTGCAAATTATCCTGAATCACTACAGATTGTACACAGTTCTGTTTTGTCGTAACTCCAGCACTTAATGAAAATATTGAAGGTAGATTTTTCCTTATGGAAAACCAAGAATAGGAATATGTTGACTACGGATTCTGTTGCAAGCATTCTTATTGTTCAGTTTAATTTTAAAGACATATCATGTGAGTGATTTCGTTCATACATAAAAAGAATTCCTGAACTTTTGAAGCAGATAGGCTCAACTGAGAAATATGATTGTGCACAGAAAAAATTAAACTCGTACAGTGTAGAAAGTAGTGTAGACTAAAACATGTTTAAAATATATTGAGAGTTGTGTGAGGCACTAAAGGAAAAAAGTCATATAAAAGATAAAACAGCATTTCTACTTGTTCATATTTTGTGGATAAGTCATTTTGTCAAATGTCCTCTTTTTTTACTTCATGAAATACGGTAACACTGTCAACATCAGTCTTTCTGATCGTACAATTGCCTTCAGAATGCATGCGCATCTCCAGCTCAGAAACTACAACTGTAGTTCAAATAACATTAACGATATATTGACTTGCTTAAAACTTATTGAAATACCTCTCTTCTTAAGACTGGTGATTTGTGCAGTTGCGTTTTACGCTTATGCAAGAAGGAAGACTTTTCGCGAGTCGTTTATTTATATACACTTTGAGCTTTTTAGTCACGGAAGATGATAGGAGAAGAAAATAAAGAAGACAAAAGAAAAGAAGAACAAAATGGAAGATGGTGTTGCCAGTGCGTTTCAAGCATGGCATAGCAAGTCTTTCAGCAACTAAACTCTGAGGCGCCTGGCAACATTGACTTGTTCGGTAAAAAAGTATCAATGTTTCATAAATATTGCTTCTTGTCTTCTATAAAATACAAATGCATTATATAGAGAACGCGACAGCAGGTTTACTTCAACGCAGTCGCGTAAATAGACTCATTTTGTCCCATTGTTTAAGAGAACTCACTGCTTGCGCTTCTCCCTTTACGCACGTAAGAGCGCAAGAGCATAAAAGGACTCCTCTCTATAGCAACGCAAGAGTCTTGAAAGATGCGTGCCTAACTCTAATTAACTGACTAACGTATTATCCAAAGAGGAATTGTTATGCCCTTGATGAAGTTTTTAACTATATCAAATCACATAACCTATCAATTTGTGTTGCAACCTGGGATTCTGACCCCCTTCGTGCGGTAAAGTATAACTATATTTATTAGAACAAGAAGTCTGCCCGACCGAGTACAGTTCGGTCTAAGGCGTTAGGCCAATGACTCAAAGGTCCCGGGTTCGAATCCTGGCAGGGACATGGATGTTTGTAGAGGTGTAAAGCGTCTAATCGTGACGAGCCGAAGTCAAAAGTTACTAGACTGGCCCGTATAAAATAAAGTTTATCAAAAAGTTTACCAAACAAGAAGTATGTTTGGGTTAGAAGTTTGTATAGTGAGACACACGATACTACAACGTTCTGTACGAATGTGCGAATGATGGTAATTGATTAACAACTGCGCATGCTCAGAAAGAGAAAAGAGTTTTGTTACAACATGTCCAGTTCTAGTCCATTTTCGGTCGTCACATTGATAGCATAATATCATAAAAACAAAGGATATTCTCAGGGTTTTCACCATATATTTTAAATTACGCTAATTTGTAGTATAAGACATGTAAGTGAATAATTCGTGAGGTAACACGTAGGAATAAGGAATTCGTGGAAATAATTTAATTTATGAGCATTCGTTCGTATTTTCCGTTTGTATTTTCTTCATAACAATGTCAATTATTTAAAACTGTTGGAGAGCAGAGATCCTGCAAAGATTAATTACTACATAGTGAACCTTGGTCAGTTTTATTTGCCAGTTTTTATCAGTGAATGGATCAAAACACTGCGTGATGGCCACCGAAGCTTCATGAGGCAAATAAAAATTTTATTCACGGTTTCCCACTACTTAATATATATATATAATTCAATTCAAGGTTTTACTAGATCTGTAATCTCAGCTTGTCTCAACTCTGAAAGGATGACATTCAGCTCCGAAAATAATTTTCTTGTAAGTAAAGAACGTACCGAAAGCAGGGTCTCTGGTGTTGATACCATTTCGGAGTCTGAATGGCTAATGGAGAAAATCTTATGAAATTCTTCAGTCAAAATTACCAACTTGAACAGACTTTTTAATTCATTATTCCCCGTCCCCCTCTTAGGCAGAATTTGTGATTACACTTTGGTGGATAAACGAAACAAGAATCTCTAGGTTACAACTTACAAAGTACAATTTCTGTACGTTTCAAAAATATCTCTAATTTTTTCCTGAAGATGTCGCTATATCTCAAAAATACATTTTTGGTATTTATATAAATATTTGCAAGTTTCCAAGAACAGTATTTGCATATTTTAATCTAATACATCATTAGGTTTGAAATCAAGGTATTTCTAGATTTTAAATAACCATATTTTTAGACTTTTTTTTAAATTGTCTCCAAGTTTCAGTTAATAATGTTTACAGATTTTTCATTAAAGTCCTACTAGGGTTATAGCTAACGAATTCTCAAATTTCAACAGGGAAAGTGAGTTTGAAGCTATAATACGGCTATGTTTCTATACGGTACTTCAAACTAACATCCCCGTTGGTTCACTCACAAATTTCTGATTACCACTATAGTAAGACACGCGGCCTCATTCCCGCTATCACCCACCCTGACTGAGATTTTCCAAGATATTCCTTAATTTCATCAGGCTAATGCGCAGATATACTTTATTCCTGGTCGCTGTCCTTCTCATCCTTTTCGCAGAAGAGTGTTCACTAAGGAATGTCATCTCTGAGACAAATAGACGTGGATTATAATTGCCTGCTCATCCCGTAATTGAATACTTTAAAAAAATTAAATATAGATGTATTTTTAATAACACTTCTGTAATTTTGAAACATAAATATCTCTAGGTTTCAAATTCTAATTTGTCCTGAGGCGAAAGGTAATTAAGGGCAATAAATTTATTTCAATTAAAAGTCAAATGTCGGCAGGTTTCAAACAAAAAAATATCTTTAGGTTACAAATTAAAATATCTATAAGTTTCACCAAAAAAAATCGATTTCTTTCAAAGTAAATAAAACTAAATATCTTTAAGTTTGAAACTTAAGTATTATAAATTTACCCAAACATATTATGAGGGTTCGACAATGCTTTCCTTTCTTAGCTTCATCTAAATCCATCTTTGACGTCATTTGTTCGCTGCCATAACACCCTCATATACATTTCATTTCGTAATATACTCACGTAGTACAGAAACAGAGAGCGGGCAAATCAGTGAAAGAATGAGAGAAGAAGAAGATGATGATGGTGATGATGAAGAGACAGACAATTCTATGTTGAAGCTCAGACTGGAAGGAGCAGATCATTAACCCTATTTATCTGACTGACAAAGCTTAGTTCTTTTAACCTGATCTGGCACTGCAGACTCGAGAAATAATGGAGGCTTCCTGGAAGGGAGATAGACACTCAGAATTTCTCTACAGAGCTTTATACATAATGTATTTTTGGCTAGATATATTACCAAACGAAAAACAAAGACGTTGAAGAAGGTTCTCTATAGTGTAGACAATAGGAAGTAGTCATTAGAGACGAGAGAATAAATGTTTGAACTTCCTCAGTACCAAAGACCTTGAATAAGGAGGTACTTCTCTTGGGTTTTATGACTATATAACAAATGTACGGTCACCGCTGGTTCGGTTGAGTTGATGGAGTTGTATTAGGACGGTTTTAGACAATTCAAAACAATTCTACTAGAGAGATCGCCGTAGTAATTTCTACTTTTGTTATGATGAATAGTAAAATTAAAGAGGTAACAACGGAGGATAACAGCCTAACAGGACGTGCTTTCTGCTTGAAGGTACGTACAAAATTCTCGTACTCTGACTAGTTAATGAAATTGTGTACTCAGCTTTTACATGCATGTGAAATGGAGTTGGTTGGAAAGTAGGGTGGATCGATTTTTTTTCCTGATATTGGAGTTCGGGTTGTCATCAAAAGTTGTGCATTGGTACCAAATAAAAGCCATACCCAAACCGTCCTTAAAAAAACAATACTTAACCGGGCCCCTGAACCCATAAAGATCCTTTTTTTTAATAATAAAAATATGATATCAGTTTCCACATGTTGGGGTTCGAGTCGTTATGAAAAGTTGTGCATTGGTACGAAATGAAGCCGTATCAAATATGGCCGGTTTTGGCCGTCAAACGTTTTTGGTCGTTTTCAAACTAAAATTTTCTCGGGCTCCAGCGCCCGGCTAGATATTTTTGATCCGGCTGTGTTTCGGCGGACAAACATAACATTCTACAACTTTTGCACGATACTCAATCTTAAATTTCTAAAAATAGGCCGTTTTGCCCTCCCCCGAAAAATTGTTAGAAATTTGAGTTTGAATACCGTCCAAAAGTTATAGAATGTTATTTTATGTTTCTTCGTCCGAAACACAGCCGCATAATAAAATAGTTACCCGTGTCCCGGGGGCCCGAGAAAATGTTAATTTTGAAAACGGCCGATTTTTTAGAAACTTGTTTTTTTTATGTATAAATTTGAGTTTGAGAACTGTGCAAAAGTTGTAGAAGTTATGTTATGTTATGTTTGTTCGACGAAACACAGCCAGATAAAAAAATACCTAGCCGGGGCCGGGAGCCCGAGAAAATTTTAGTTTGAAAATGGCCAAACCCGTCCATATTTGATACGGCTTCATTTCGTACCAAAGCACAACTTTTCAAGCATAACTACTCGAACCCCAAAATTTGGAAACTAGTATCATATTTTTATTACTTGCTTTGCAAAAAAAAATGGGCCCCTTAGGGGTCCAGCGGCCCGGTTAAATATTGTATTAGGATGGCCATATTTGCTATGGTTTTATTTGGTACCAATGCACAACTTTTGAGGACAACTTGAACCCAAATATCTGAAAAAAATACGGCCCACCCGTTTGGGGAAGCGACGACCACAACTTATTGGACACCTTGTTTTATATAAACTTTATTTTTATATGGGCCAGTCTGGTAACTTTGGACTCAGTCCGTCACAATTCGTCTTTAGCTGTTAAAATCCACACCTATGTCCCTGCCGGGACTCGAACCCGTAACCTTCGAGCCGATGACCTACCGCCGTAGACCGCTCGGCCGGTATATTGGACATCTCTTGAGGCTTCTAATTTTTGGAGACTAGTCGAAGTTTCCATTTTGTGGTGCGTGCGCAGTCTCTTAAAGTGAATGAATGTTCTCACAGGAGCCATATTTTAATTTTCTCCCACCGGCTTCCAACATACTAGCTGATGAATACTAACTCAAGCACAAAAGTCTGCGCCTACACTCTGACTACCACCTGAAGTATGTGTACTGAAGTCTGTGGTTATCAATAGCAAGGGTGCCAGGAAATAAAACTAATTAATTCAAGCTAGTTGAAAGGCGCATACAAAAGTTGGTTGCTGGACTAAATGAGATTCGATTCCAGTTTTTCCGCTTCTCAGGCAGTTCATCTACCACACAAATATGAATGAAACCACCTTTAAAAAAATATAAATAATTAATTATTGAGGAAATAATTATTGTTCTGATTTGCTGTTAAATCTTCCGTTGTTTTCTTAGCAACTTTTCAATTACGGGATGAACAGGCAACTCGATCCAACCTTGATGAAAGAGTGACCCAAGTCTAAGGGACTACTCTTCCGAGATTCAGGAAAAAGAAAACCTAGAAGACAGGACATATGTTGAAGTAGCATGCGTCTGGTGAAACTGAGGTCAATACAGTGGAAACTGTTGGCACTACTGGTAGCGGGGCTCGAACATGCATACTTCCTTATTGCTGATTCCAAGTTCGTGACGTCAGCCACTGGGTTAAATACTAGAAACAGTGTTTCTTCCAGAAGATTTTATTCGGGGGGAGTAAACATTGAGAATATTTATATCCGTATTTCAGTATACATATGAGTATTACAAGTGTTGAGACCATTTTTTTCGGAGGGGCTGTTGAAATCCCCCGGACGTGGGGGGAAGGGGGCAAAGCCCCACCGAAAGCATGCCTGGAAGAAACACTGACTAGAAAGCTCGGTTTATAATCAAGAGACTTATCCTGACTGACTTTACGCTTAATGAAATCTATAAAAAATTAACCACTTATTTTATTTTTTTCTCCGACATCACATCGGTATCTCTGTTATGTAAAAGGCACAGTTTATATAAAGTTGATATACAATTTTATTAATCTTTGTCTCACTGTCAGTGTCAAATGTAAAAACAACCTAGAAGTATGCCCAATTAGGCTGTGTGAATTCCATTAATTTTGTTAGGGCTACATAAAAGAACAATTTTTGGCAACTCTCTCAACAAGAGAGATATTTCTGAACCAGCCCAGTGACCATTTCAATATTTTTCACGTGTCATATGGAGAGAGGATCTTTGATTAGTTATCGAGTTTGGCTGCTACTGTCATTACAGGGTGAAATTAATGTCAAAAATGTTTTACTTTGGTCTATTTTAATTGCTTTCCACGAATGAGTGAAAACATGCTGTCCGTCTGTCCTTTTTTTTTCTTTCTTTTTTTTTAATTTTCAAAGTGCTTGTCCCTTCCCATTTGTTCAATGTTCCAAAGGCACACAATGTCAGTCATTGACAAATTTTGTTTAGCGTTTCGCGTAGTACGTTTCCCTCAAGCACCACTATATATTCTGCCTTTTTTTTTCTCTCTGTCCATTTCCCCTCTCCTTTCAGCAGTGTTGCTAACTGAGCAAATTTCCCTTTTGAAGGGAAATTGCAATAAACAATGAATATTCCAAATTTTCAAAACTCTTTGTCATGTTTGAGTGCATAGTTCGCGGCGTTCCCATTGTGGCGTTTTTCGCATTACTGTACTTTATGTTCATATTCATAACAATATACGTTTTAGTTGTATTTTTTTTTAACAACCTGTACTTCAACTTATGTTGCCTCAATTTATTAATTTCCCTAAATTTGCATTTACTTGCCTAGACATACAGCTATGGCCTAAGCATGTCACATGTCTTTGTGATGACGTCCTTCGGCGAGTACTCTTCCGGGAACAGGAACTTTAGTCTAGGTACCATACTTGCGAAACGTAGGAGATATTCTGAATAAAAAAACTAGGTCGTTGTCAGTATGTTTGTTAACAGAGCTCGAATCTGTGCACCTTCTCAAAGATTAATCCGCTATTACAACCACTAGATTTTGTTTAATTTACCGTACACTACAATTTTGCACAATTTATCTTCCTTGTCCTTACGTCATAGCAACGCAATGATGTAAGCGCCCTAGACGTGTTCATGAGTTTTGAATTCGAATAGTAAATATACTTAATTCTAAATGACATTGATATTCAAGCACGAATGGAACTATTGAGAATCCATAAAGTCTCCCCTAGTTACAAACATCTGTAACTTTTATAACCTCAAAGATATGGCAAATTATTGGGAAACTCACTTAAGCTTCTGTGATGTTAGATCTCATTAATGTGATGTAAATAAAAAAGCACAGTTGCCAAGAAACCAAAAATTTATTGAAATCCGAAAAGAAAATCGCTGTGTGTGCTGTGGTATCATGACATAATCACCAAAAGCTGTTCAGAGAAACTTCACCACCTGATGGTTAAGAACATAAAATTCTAGTTTACGAAGTTCAGGTAAATAGGGGGGGGGGGATTTGCTGTTCCCCCAAAAGGACGCCTTTTGACATGGGTAGAAATAGTGTGATCATTCTTTTGCACGAAGTCAAAAATAAATCAGTTCACCTGCATCACATGAGTTACAAATTACCAGGTGTACTGTGCACAAGATTTTATTTAATCCGCGCTTGCAAGGTACAAATTGTGTTCTTTGAAATCCCCGAGCCTTAAACCATCTTTATAAGCTTCCAGTCACTGTGCTTTCGTGCATTGACGAAAACGATGATTATCTAAAACCGTGTGCTTCATTGTTGGACAAGTCCAATTTCAGCATCAGTGGCATAATGAATAAACAAAAATGGTGGTCAGAAAGATTACGTAGACGTTTTACGTGATAATGAGCATGCAATGGTCCAAAGTATGTTTCCAAATAAGAATGCTATTTTTCCAGGACGATAATACGCTCATTCACAGAGCCATACCAGTGCAAGTGTGATTTGATGAGCAAGACTACGAAGCACATCTTCCCTGGCCAGTTCAATCCCCAGACTTAAATGTTACCAAACCACTACTGTGGGCAGTTCTGGAGCAACCCATCTCCAGTATCCTTGCGGGTATTAGGGATTGCAAGAAGAATGGTAGGCTAGACTATTCCACTGAGGTTCTTCAGGATTGTATTAACTATTTACAGGAGGAGAGAAGCTGTACTAAGTACAAATGGTGAACCAACATCTCATTAATAAAAGAAAAGTGTGAATTTCACAGGTGTTCGTGTTCTTTGTCCGATAACTATATGGAAAGTCATTTGTATGGCATGTTTTAAACTACTTCATCGAAATTTCGTTACAAAGTTCCTCCAAACAGCCCTTTTATTGTCCTAACATTATCCGTGAGAAGGGCAGTGCACCTTTGTTGCGAAAGGGAATTAGATACCGGAAATACTTTAGGATAATATTAACTGAAATATATGCACAGTCACTTACCGAAGAAATTGTCTTCATCTTTGCTTAATGAATACGTCTTGATCTTTCTGACCACACACTAACACAGAGCTAAATGTATGAACGCTTATTTAACAAACGAAACCCAAAACGTGTGCATGCACACAAATAGTAATTAGCATGAAATTCATGGGCATTTTTTACTCCTTCGTTCCTTTATATAGAAGACAACGTTTCTTTTATTTCTGTTGTTAATGAAATCGTTTCTAGTACCAAATTAAAAATCCAAGGGGGGCATATGTTCCCTCTTACCCTTACGTACCGGCGCCCATGTATAGTAAGTACTTTTCTATTGTGTCAAATAACGTTTGTCAAGTTTGACATAGCTATGTCTAACTGAATGGAAGCAATTTTAATAATTTATTATTTTATTTAAAAAAAATAAGTTTGCAACACTGAATATATGCACCAATCAAGACTGTTCCGGCGTCTTTGAACTAGTCTATACAAAATCTTTCCAACGACACCTTCGGCACGTCTCTACACCTTATGGTTCATTAGATATATTTTGGGGCACGGGTTGGCAACACTGAAAATCAGAGTTTCTGGGGACAGGACTGCCCAGAGTATGTTGATATTGTGTCAAATAATGTTTATGCCAAGTTTGGCGCAGCTAGGTGTACCTTACTGGAAACAATTTGAAGAATTATTATTTTAAAAAATGGGCTGGCAACAGTGGACTGGTGCACCAATTAAGACGGTTCTGGCGCCTCTGAGCTGGTCTAGTCAAGACGTTTCCAACGACAGCTCAAGCATTTCTCTAAACTTTGTAGTTCCTTGGATGTAATTTCTCGACATCGACGGACGGACAGGTAGTTTCACTATCAAGGGATCTAAAATGCACGTGGAAATCTCTCCGAAATAACGGGTACCCACCATGGGTGGATTTATGGGGGGCATTGCCTCCCAGTCATTTCAGAATTACTTTAAATGTTTCATTCTAAACGATAGCTTTGAAATTTATTATCATACCATTAAAGTAATTACCCTCCTCCCAGGGTCTCTCTCTTAAATCACCCATGGTACTCACTGCGCCAAATTAACTTCCGTAATCTGTGTAGAACATAATTGTAGTTTACAGCTCTGTTACGTAGAATATTAAATATATACATTTACATAACGTATCAATATGTGTCAGTAAAGCAGAAAATGAGTTTTAGTAGATAAAAGTTTCCCCTTCTTCGTGGAAATAACTCACTTAGGTACTAGGGAAGGCACGAAACGTACTTAAGAATTTTCCTGCTTGCGTTTACCCCTAGAATTACTCACTGGAATTTCTGACTTCCGACAACAATTCGAACTATGCTTTCGTTGACCATCTTGATTCAAGTGTTTCAGAATTTCCTCCGGTTGCATGAGGTAAATGCAGGGTTTCCGTCAGGATTTTCATTTTGGGGAAGTGTAAAGTCAAATTTAGGAGGGTGTAAGAGGAGTTTTCGCACGGTTTTCATCGATTTTTCACCATAAAGAAATTAAAGTTGGGGCGGGTATTGTCGAGAATTTGGGGAGTGATACCCCCCACAAGGGGGGTCTGGTGGAATCACTGTGTAAATGCCAGGATAGAACTTGATGTTTCACCATCCCACTTCCTCGAAAGAGCTTCCCATTCTTGAAAGTTACGACGAACACACGCACCACACGTCTGTACTGGCACAGCTTAAAAATTCGATTTTTCACCATAAAATTCGATTTTAGGAATTGCTAGACTAAACAGTAAAATAATAAAAGAAGGGAATTGTTTGTACACTACGGGAAAATAAAATTCCCAAAATATGGCAACACTACGTTCCAGTGTTTTACTGGAGGTGACATCACATGGAAACACACTGAACAAGTACTAGACATCTCTCTCTCTCTCTCTCTCTCTCTCTCTCGTTATCCAATTATTTTTTCTTGTTTTTTTATATGTGGGTGTGGTTGTGTGTGCTAATTTTAGAACAAGTATGTGTTTACGAAATTCGATTGTGGTTCAAGCCATTGCAATGAGTTCGAAATGGTTCGGACAGAAACAATGGTCGATGTGTGCAGAATAGGTAAAATTACCATGTTAATAGTATTTATTCATGACGGTCTAAAAGAGAAAGTGATTGGTTGTGGACAAAATCTAAAAATAGCTACTATTTTTTTGTTTTAGTTAGGATAAAGAAAGGTAGACATAGTAGAAAATAACTCTTGTTGTAACAAGAAAAAAAAAAGAATACATGTGAAATTGTGAATGACAGCAACATGGAAGGAATTTTAAATCCAGTAACCTTTCAGTACAGGTCCGTCCTCTTCATTGTATGTGAGAGATGTGTGGAGTGTTGATATGTGGACGTACATGTTTGAGAGTATGGGCATGTTACACATTAACCATGTTTTCTTTTAAATTATACTCTATTCGATTTTATTCCAAATATTCTACTAGACTTCGTTTTGTTCTCTCATACTTCGTTTTATATCTGCCAAAGTTCTTCGTTTTTCCTGTAAGACTTCGTTTTTTTCTGCCAAACTTCGATTTTCCTGTAAGATTTCGTTTTTCTCTGACAAACTTCGTTTTTTGTCAGACTCCGTTTAAAGCCACTTTTGGCCAACATTTGCATTTTATTCAAACTTCTTTGCTCTTTCTAACGTTTATGCTCTAACTTTTATTATAAAAGTGTAAAATTTCTAGTTTTATCATTTTCGTTTGTGGAAAGAAACCTAAAAGCCGGATTTTCGTTGTCGAAATTATCGGTTTTATAGACCTAGATTGAAAGAAAATAGCCGGATGGGTACATATTCTAAATCCAATAAACTGAACAGTGGGGTAATAACAAAAAAATATTCGACATACCAGATAGCATGCCAGCTTGCAAGAAGGTTGCCACTGTCAGTCCTTTGCTTCGGGCTTGATATTGTGTTGAATTAATAAACAAGCATGAAATAAATGTCAACCTAATCTAACTAACCTGATTCAAGCTAGCTGCAACAAGTAGATATGCGAGGAATCTTGTCAAGCTTTTTATTTATTTGAATTTTGTTACTTTATACTTTTGTTGTCGTCTCAGTGGGCTAAAGTCCCTTGGACTGTTTCGACCTAGGGCAATCTTCACTAAGTCCTACCCTTTTATTACTGCCGTCTCTTACGAACTGATGAACTATGTATAAATACGCTTGGAAAATGAGCTAGAGTGTGTAATTCCGTGGTCTCGTGAATTCAGTATCGGATTGGTTTGACAATGGACCTAGGTTCGATTCCCAACCACGGCATTTTTTAAAGAAGTATATTGTGCTTTTTTTTCTTATCCTGTCAAGGCTATTTAAACCTTGATTCCTGTAAAGTAGACTGCTTGATCCGATTCAACCTTGTTTAAACCTTTTCGGCTTGATCTATTAAGCTTTCTTTAAGTTGTCCACTTGTCAAAGTAACCTTGATTCACTTTTGACTCAGGTCAAAACTGGTATGTGGGATAGATTTAATATGAACTTTCCATATGCTATGCCCTCCTGATCGTACCCTTCCTGGACTTAGAACGACATTTTCAATGAGTCTAGGTGTACACCCGTTTTCCTTTTGTATTTAAATCGAGGTCTCTCACAGCTACTTTTTCCAACACTTTTTATACATACCTTGTTCACGAATAAACTGCAGTTTACTGAGTTAGGCGCTAAACCTCTTCATAATATGGCGCGAAAGAAGGCGGATACACTGCATTATTTGTGGTTATGTTCGAGAAAGAAATAGGTTATTAGCGACATGTCCAGGGTTCTATCCTCGGTCATTCCAATTATATTTTATTTTCACACTTCCAAGAAAGCTAAGTAATACACTTTATGAAAAATTTTACAAAAAGAAAGTTTGAACAGTAATTGAAAGTGAAAACTAGAAAGATAAATGATATAAAGGTTTAATTTTATTTGAGAAACATAAAAGATATTTGTAAAATGTAATATTCTTTTCTCTTTCCAGTGAAAGGTTGGTTGAAACTCCTTTTCTCTAATGAAAAATTGGTTGAAACTTTTTTTGTTGTTCCCAGTGAAAGGTTGATCGAAACTTATTTTCTTTTTCAGTCAAATGTTGATTGTAGGTGTTTTTCTTCAGTAAAATGTTTTTGAAACTTTTCTTTTTTCTATCAGGTTAATGATTGGCTAAAACTTCTCTTTGTTTTCAGTGAAAGTTTGGTTCAACTCCTTTTCTTTATTGAAAGGTTTGCTGAAATTTTTCTTGTTTCTAGTGAAAGGTTGGCTAAACCTTCTCCTTCCTCCAGTGAAAGGTTGGTTAAAATATTTTGACAAACAGAAAATAATATGAATTGTGAACAATTAATACCAGAAGTAAATTTGTAGCATCCTAGTGCGATTACTTTCAAACAACTTTAACTAATTAATTCTAACTATTGATGCCGTAAAATTACTGGCCTGCATTATAAAAACCCTGTGCTACGTAGAAGATAAGAGAAAGATCTATTTAAATAGAAATACATATTTGCCATTCCATGGTCAGTGTTGACGCTAGGAATATACCAGTATATTAATTGCTTAGAAACAAACAATAGTGCATGATAAGGCAATGAATTCAGTCGCTCGCGTGTGTTATACCAAATTCTTTCCGTTTTCTTATAATGAATAATTTCCAGCTTCAATTAATTTTCTTCAAATATATTTTTTTTATGAAGAATCTGTCATTAGTGTCTGACAATTCTTCCTTTACTTGATGGTTCTTCAAAAAGAAGAGAGAGGGATTCTTATTTTGATGGTACACTGTTAAAAAGTTTGGGAAATTTCCTTGATATATCCCGTAATGCTCAAAAGAAATTACAATATTTTCATTTATCGTCAGTAATTCTCGAAAAGCACCGAATATTTTATTCTTACCTTTTTGAAAAGTCTCAGTTTTCAGTTCCAGTCGGATTTGTTCATATACGCAGAAATACAAGAGGCTTTGGTATCGTAACAACATGCCTAATGCTGGTCAAGTGTTTGTTGCCACCATTTTGATCGCTTAATTTGCACAGAAATGCAGAATATTCTCAATGATCATGTGTCTTCTTATGACTGGCAGTTTAGCCCAGTCGGTAAGATGCTGAACTAAACAAGCCGTGTTCAAACTTCTCGTCTTTCTTTTCTCATTTGCTTCCAGTATCCCTGGAAACTGAACGATGGCTGGATTTCGTTAGCCAAGTTTCTAGAAATTTCCAGGTAGTTAAAGTTGCTTAGCTTTTGTCGGAATGTTTTTTTTTAATTCTTCACAATATAGTGTATGACTGCTGAAATTGTGTACAAGCTTTATATCTCTGATTTTTATATATTTGTTTTTTATTTATTTCATGAGGTTAAACTATCCCATCAATTCCTATTATCAATATAGTGCTGAAGAGAACAAAATCTTCCTATTGTAAATATAATCATGCTTTTTCTTCTTTATCGAAGAGACAACATTTAAAAACAACTATTGCAAGCTCTTTGCTATTGTGTGCACACTTTTTTATCGTTTACTATGGACAAATCTTCTTGTTTGTCACACAGTCAGCTTTTGTTTAGAGAATGCTGTGAGAGATAGAAAGAAGAAGAGGAAGATAAAGCTGAGCGTGCCTGAAAGAAGTGGATGAAATTGAACCCTTTTATTGGTTTCTAACGGGAGACTTCCTTCTCATTTTCAGCTGCTCGAAACTAATACTAAAGTCGATTAGAGTTTGAAAGAAATCTTTCACGTCTTCCAGGAAAGACTATAGAATCCAGATTGACGCCTCTCTCTCCCCCACTCCATCTCTTTTCACCTCTCCCTCTCTTCTTCAGAGCCTGTCTTTTCCGCCTTTGTAACTCTAAACCTTTTACGAAGAAGTAGTTCACTGACTAACAAAAAGACTATGTAGTAAGTGTTCAGAGTGGTAGCCAGAAACCTGCGCTGTTAAAACGTATGTGCCCCATAAAACAAGTAGATATGTTGCATAATTCGAGTCCACAATAAACAAAACAATCAGAAAGTAGCAGCTACGCTACTTTGAAACGTAGTACATTTTTTGTGTTCATGTAAACTTCAAATTAGATGCTACATTTGTTTAGTTTTTTTGCAACTCATTGACTTTTCAAACAGTCCCCGCCTGGGAAGCCCTAGGAAATATGCTATATCTTTCGTTAACAACTTCGTTTTGTTGCTGAATTGTAGACTGACACGGGAAGAGGAAGAAACCTGGGGTCAATTCCAAGTCAAGACACTAACATTTTCTCACAGGGTAGATATCAGTAGCGGAAATGTTATGTTATTGGATTGTCAGTGTTGCCATCCTTGTACAAAGTTTTTCCATTCTTTTTTCTGTATTTGTTTATGTGGAATATTTGGTGCCATCAAGCCGAGATCGCAGTGTTTCAAACTGTGAATAATACACGAAACGAATTGTTCATCATTTTTATTTCCCTTCTTAAGTTGTCAACAGTTTGCAACACTGCATTCTGAATCTCACATAATGATGCTTATCATTATTATGAAACACCAAATGGTCCAATAAATCGTAATAGTTTCTTTCTTTAAAATAAAGACTTCCTACTAAGTTATGAAATCGACTATTACATAACTGTTATGTGAGCTTAGAATATACCTTTGGACGTCGACAGACAGACGAACAAAGTGGGGATATAATCCCTTATTTTAGCAATAGCTTGCGCTATTCTGTCAAAAGACGTAAAAATGATCAAATTTGTTTGTATAAAAATGTTTAGAACTAAGTTTTTTTTTTCAGTACTAAACGTGAATTATTCTATTGGATTCCTGACACAACCAATGTGAGGGCACGCTTTCAGATCTCGTTCTTATTCAATATCACTATAATTGCTTGCACACTTAATAAGAATACAGACTTCTTAAGTATCTAGCAGAACAGATATTTATAAAATAAATAATAATTTAATTAACAATAACATTAATATGTTTTAAATTAACTTAAGTGTACCGATTGGAGTTACTGGTCTTCCACCAGGCGCCTCCCCAGGTGGCGGATAGGGGAATGCCGACCAGATATGGTGGGTACCGGAAATATTCGGGGGGCGGACCAAAACCAGTACTGCTGCCTTGCAGTTAGTAGAGGGATCTACAAAGGCTAGGGGAAGATAACCCCGAACAAAAATATCATGGTGAGGGGAAGCAGCATCACCATTACCACTCTGAGGCTGAAGATGAATGACATCGGCAAGGCTCAGAGATCGACAGAGGGCGACATCTTGAATCTCTACCTTTACTGCGAGGTCGTAGAGCTGACAACTCTACACCGCTAAACATGTCAAGAAATAGTAACAGATGGTTCATGGATTCTCCTGGGGTAAAATATTCCGGAGGTAAACTAGTCCCTCATTCGGATCTCCGGGCTGGGACTGCTTCAGGGGGCTCTATGAACAGGATTAAGAAAGACCTTAGAATAGGAACGTGGAACGTACGAACATTATACCAAACGGGCGCTCTTCAGGTGGCGGTACGCGAGACCGAAAAGTACGAGCTAGATATATTAGCGATACAAGAAGTTCGGTGGGAGGGTCAAGATAGCATCCCACAGGGCAAGTACACTTTTTACTACGGGGGAACACAGTCTCACGATTTCGGAACAGGGTTCCTCATTAAGAATAGTATCCTTCAGGCGGTTCAGAATATAGAGTTCGTAAACGAAAGACTATCGTACGTTACGATACGTACTCGATGGGGTAACACGGTTTTATTAAACGTCTATGCTCCGACCGAGGTGGCTACTGATAACGACAAAGATATATTCTACGATGAGCTAGAAAGGTTGTTTGACCGATTACCGAAGTATAATTCGAAAATTGTGTTGGGTGATTTCAATGCAAAGGTAGGGAGGGAAGAAAAATATAGACCTACTATAGGCAAATGCAGTCTTCACGAAAAGACCAACAACAATAGAGAAAGACTGATAACTTTCGCGATTTCGAAAAACTTACTGGTAAAGAGCACGTACTTTGAACACAAAGACATACACAAATACACATGGGTATCTCCGGACGGCAAAACTCTCAACCAGATCGATCACGTATTAGTAGACAGACGAAGACACACCAACATAATGGACGTTAGGTCGTACAGAGGAGCGGAAGGTGACACCGACCATCAATTAGTGATCACAAAAGTAAGGGAAAAGTTATGCATCGCGAACAGAGAAAGCAAGGGATCAAAACAACTGAAATTCGAAGTGAAACTATTAAATAATCCGAGCATAAGAGCAGATTACCAACTCGAACTCTCAAATAGGTTCGAAATCCTAGCCGACTCGAGTAATAGTAATGATGATAATAATAATGAAATTGATGTAAGTAAGATGTGGGAGGCAATTCGTGAAACAATTAAGAGCGCAGCGAAGGAACGCGTAGGTGAAAAGAATCAACAGAAAAACAAACCTTGGTTTGATGAAGAATGCATTAAACTTCATGAGGAACGAAAACAAGCAAGGCAACGATGGCTAAGTAATAAAAGCGAAGCAAATACCAACCACTACAGTAACGCGAAACGAAACGCCACACTAGGGTTCAGAAACAAAAAGCGAGAATATCTGACGCAGAAGATTCAGAAGATAGAGGAAAACGGGAAGACAAATAACATGCGAGATCTATACAAAGGGGTAAACTCGTTAAGAAAAAGTTACCAGCCGAGGTTAGGAATGATTAGAAATGAACGTGGAGATCTTCAGGCGGATCCGACTAAAATTGTCGATGTGTGGAAAAGTTATTTCGACAAACTTCTTAATGTACACAGCGGGGAACAAACAGAGGAATTTGAAATTCATATTGCAGAACCGTGGATTCCCGAACCTAGCGAGATCGAGATCGAAATGTCGGTTAAGAAATTGAAAAATTTCAAATCACCAGGAATAGACAATATTCCAGCCGAATTAATTAAAACAGGAGGAACGGCACTAGCCAAGGAACTACATAAATTGATAAGTGCTATATGGAGAAAGGAGGAGCTCCCAAAGGAATGGAAAACATCAATAATTGTTCCGATTTACAAAAAAGGCGATAAGTCGGAATGCAATAATTACCGCAGAATCTCGTTACTTCCAACCTGTTACAAGGTATTAAGTAATATTCTGTAAACACGCCTAAATGTATACGTAGATGAAATAATTGGAGATCACCAATGTGGATTTAGAAGAAATAGATCCATATTGGACCAGATTTTTGCTTTGAGACAAATTTTGGAGAAGAAATGGGAATACAGTGGGACGGTTCATCAGCTATTCATTGATTTTAAGAAAGCATATGATTCTATCAAAAGGGACAAGTTATACAGTATCCTGATACGATTTGGAATTCCGAAAAAATTGGTTCAACTAGTGAAGATGTGTCTCAGCGACCCCATAAGCAGAGTACGGATAGGTAATAATATGTCAGATAGTTTCAAGATTCGCAACGGATTGAAACAAGGCGATGCCTTGTCACCACTACTGTTTAACTTCGCGTTAGAATATGCGATTTTAAAAATTAAAGGGGACAAAAAGGGACTATCATTGAATGGTTTGAATCAACTGTTTGTATACGCGGATGATGTAGATTTAATAGGGGACGATATAGATGCACTACAAAGCAACACCGATGTCTTAGTCGAAGCGTGCGATGAGATAGGTCTACAGGTAAACATAGATAAAACAAAATACATGATAACAAGCCGAAGCACAGGGAAT